>SNQJ01S0025358.1:71637-95540 GCA_010110895.2 Picea sitchensis
TAAGGGAGGTGATCTTTTTCCTGTCCCAAAACAGCTCCTATAGCAGTATCTGAAGCATCAGAGGATATGTGAAAGGGAAGTGTCCAATCAGGTCCTCTAAGGATAGGGTCTGTAGATAATTGATCCTTAAGTGTATTAAATGCTTCTTGACAAAAAATAGTCCATTTGAATTCAACATTTTTCATCAGTAAAACAAACAGGGGGAAGCTATTTTGGAAAAGTTTTTAATAAATCTTCTGTAGTATCCAACATGTCCTAGAAAGCTATATAAGAATATAAGAATACCTACTTTTGGAGCACGATACCTATATAAGAATATATGGTGCAATGAAAGCACCCCACTTACTCCCTCGGTTCGTTCCTGATAAAATTGTGCTTTAGGAGGTGGCGTATCAAACTATCATACATGGGGTCGGAGGAATGCTATATAGATCAAAGAAAGAAATTTGGCCTCCACTACCTCTATACATTGGAAATTGTTTCTTTGAGAACACCAAGCAATCTCAAACATAAGTGGACATCTTACCACTTTGGAGAGGAAAGATTCAGGAGGCATGACCCTAAGAATATTGTCAAAGATCATTTCAATAGCATGAGACTCCCGTATGAATACACCACTGAATTCTGGGAAAAATATGCAGTGCATCAAAAAGTCAGAACTTACGACGAAGTCATTTTCAATTGGAGGGGCCAACCAAAAGTAAGGATCGCTGACGAAGAAGTTGCAAGAGAGGCAGCCAGAAAAGAGGCAAAACAGGATGAAGCTGAGAGATATTCTCCCATCTCTGTCTCAACTCATTTAGGTTCAACTGAAAAGGAGGAAGGAGCACTAGTAGATAAAAGGAGAAGAGACAAAGTGAAGGTGCTGAAAAAGGAGGAACGACGCTAAAAAGAAACAAAAAATCAAAGCCGAAAAAGCAAAGGAAAATGAAGAATTTGAAGCAAAATATAAAGCTGAAGCTAAAGCAAAAGCTATTGCAGAAAATGAAAAGGAGCTCTCAGAAGTGGCAAGAGTAACAAAATAATTAGTAGAGAAGGCGACAAAAGAAGTAGGAGATACAGATCTTGAAGAAGAAAGACATAGGAAGAATACAAAGAACAGATAGGGTGACACACGCCCGATGGAGTTGGATATCCCAGGAACATCCACCATAGGGAGCAAAGACAACGAACAATGGATTAGGCCTCAGGCCCTGAGAACCTTTTTGATCAACCAAAGTATTTGATCTAAGAAGTTTCACATACGATAGTAAAACCAGTAGAATTGTGCAAGAAAGGGTGAAAAAAGTGACAACAACAGAAGGAGCCCCTTTGTTAGTGGTTACTCAATTCCTTGTCCATAAGATGTCAGGAAAGATCCTATGGAAACAAATAGGGCAGGTTCTGCATTTATGGGTGCAACTGTAGACAATATACAGAGGCCATGCCATCAGAAAAAAGAGAAGCATGCAAGGA
This sequence comes from Picea sitchensis, assembly GCA_010110895.2. NCBI lineage: Eukaryota > Viridiplantae > Streptophyta > Pinopsida > Pinales > Pinaceae > Picea > Picea sitchensis. The sequence goes on from SNQJ01S0025358.1 coordinate 73,093, forward strand.
TCAAGGAGCTAGAAGAAATAATTCAACAAGTAAATATCGATGAAAGAAGTGTCCTCAACTTTAAGGCCAATGCTAAGAAAGTTAGGAATGATTTGGAAGGTGCCATCATGTACATGTATGCCAATATATACCTCTTCCAAAATGCATATGCAATAGTCATTGATCAAAACAACCGGATACAAATGCAGCTAACACAATACAACACTTTCCGTGAAGGTATAACTGACATTGATACATGGATAATGAAGAATCCTGATGCACCTCCTGAGCTGTATAGACCCTCAAAATCAACTAGAAAGACATATCTATACACATTAGATCATTTCTAACAGGTAGGGCGAAGAGTAGATAAAGAGGTTACCAAGGGATGGAAATATGTTCAAGGACTCACAAAGTTGCTCAAGAACTGATAAGGAATGTCCATCTCCCAAGATTGGATGAACTTGGGAAGAATTTGGTCACAAAATAATTAGTGAATGCATTCCAAGACAACATGAATCGAAGGAGACAGATAGTCGAAGCAAAAACCTTTGTCTCCACCGATCTCGTTGACCAACATCTGCTATAACCGGTGAAGTTTCACACTATGATACATGCTTTCATGACAAAACTAGAGAAGGATATGAGCTCCCTTGATGACGACATCACCATGAATGAAGCAACACTAGAACAACTATCATACAAGAGAATCGAGTCACTATATAACCGGTTAGAAGTTTGGACAACTTATCTTCGAAGCAAAAGTTCATAGGAAAAGAAAAAAATGACTGTTTTTCTCTCGTCCTTTTCCCTAACCACTTCGAATTTTTTCCTTTCTGCCACTTGTCATTAGGATAGAGAAGATGAATAGTTTTGTAACTGCCTCTATAAGAAGAAGGTGAAAGGGAACATAGGAGTTACTAGCTTTTTGTATAAAATATAGTAGAAACTCATTAGAAAAGGATTTTTTTTTGGCTTTTCAAGCATTGTATAGAACCAAGAACTTTTTTGAGAACTTATACAATGTTAATGAATATTGAGAAGCCCTCAGGCCTAACATATTATATAAGGAATTCTGTGTAGAAACAGATCGAAGCTTTGAACTACTTCAAGTGAAGATAATTGTTGTTTCTATGGACTGTAAGAATGCTTGTTTGTTGTAGACTAATTCTTATACAATCTTTGTCATTATACAATTATTGATATTTGTTTGAATATTTCAATGCCTTGAGATTTGTGGGTTATTACAGTATATTTTGTTGTGATCTAGATTAATCTGATTATATACATATGTATGCATTTGTCTCCAATCTTTCTCTTTTGTTGCAGCTAACTGTATGAAAGTTGTGTAAGGTTCTGGTTGCATTATAACTCACCAGTTACTCTAGTGTTCTCCTAGCTAGGATAATTTAGCATAGATTAGTAATAGATTAGTTGTCTTTACAGACACAACCTTCATCTACATCTTTGCATTGCATTCTCACTATCCACCCACTTCATCGGTACATTGGACCGTAACCGGTACGAAAACCAAAAGATAGCAATAAAATGGCAGCTAGGCCAAATTTCGGATGGGACTCCTAATCTAATCGATGTATAGTCTAGTTGGGACCGTATACCAAACGTGCCCCTTGCTGTTTTCGGGCGAAGTTGAACCCGTCAATACCAACCTAAATCACAATTGTACAATTACATTATAATTCATGGGGATTAAAATCGGGGATGTTACATTCCCTTCCCCATTGTTTTTATACTGTCCTCAGTGCACAACACCCTACGAGTGTACATTCATTTTACAATTCTGGATCTTGAGCCATTAATAAATCATATAGGCTCCCCGACCCAAAATCACACAGGCATTACAACCTAAACACAATTACATAGGTAGTTTGGCCCAAAATCATAGATACATAGGCACCATAGCCCAAAACACATAAATACATAGGAACTCCAACCAAAAATCATAGGTACTTAGGCCCTCTGTCCCAAACCACGTAATATGATTTCACAACTCATCATTCTAGCAACAACTCCAACCAACAACTTGTCATTTTCCATGGTCTACACTGCCTTTGTTTGGCTCCAGCTGTCATATTCTTCATACTTTGTTGATTTCCACAAAAAGTCCAACCAACAAACTCTCGTTCCCATCAACCTACACAACCCAAGGAACGAGATCCCCTTCACCGCACACAATCCCTCGGGCCTTCCCACTTCCCTGCAGGGCTCTAGTGCAAGGTAAAAAAAGAAGTCTATGAGTTGTGGCTCTAGGATCTCCAACCGTGATAACAAAATCTCCAACTATCAAATAATTGAAATAGTGCCTTTTGCACAACATCAAAACAAAAATCTAGTAGAAAGTAAATACACGATCATGACATACAATCTCGTGCACCACCCATAACAATTTAAAACATAATGCAATCAACTTAAACATACACAACGATGATGAAACAAATACACACAAACATATAATCACATAAAATCACAGATGCAAAAACATCATTCAATCACAATGAGCAATAGTGAACAAAAGAAAATTTAAAACGTACTAAACAACAATTAACCCATCGTTCATCATAATTAACAAAGTTATTACAATCACTTATTCATATGATTGTTTCTCTATTTCATGCACAACCATGACAAGAATTTAGCTCACTCTTCGTTCCTGACACACCCTCATGGTCTCGATCACCATGTCATAAACATTATTGAGTTCTCTTTCACTTTCCATCCTCACCCTCCAGGCTCAGGCATCCCCTTCACTGCTACACAGTCCCATGAGAGATCCATCATTTGCCAAGGTGTTCTTGCACAAGGGAGCACCAACTCACTACCATATTTTCACTGGAAATTTGTAACCTGTGGCAATCATAGGGTTCCAATGTCGTAACAATAGCCTTCTTTATGAGCTTCTTGGATTTGATATCTATCGTATCATATGTATCACACACATACAGTTGTGATGATATATCATCCTAGCAATTTTACATATTAATTTCCAAATTTGTTTCACATATAGGAAACTAATTTTCCCAAGCAAGATTTTTTTTCTCAAGATGTTGGGCTCTTGCAACAGTATGTATCGGTCTTCCTTATGGGCTTACATTGTTTCCATATCCAAGGCCTTTTTTTCTGCAAATTTTCTCACTTTAATCCAACCTAACAAATTGTTAGCTTACCATAACAATTTTCAATTTTCAATTTCTCAAATTTGTTTCATACAGAAAAATAAAAGTTCCCAAGCATGAAATTTTGCTTATTATGTTTGGCTCTTGGAACTATAGATGTTGGTCTTCCTTATGGGCTTACATCCCTGTCATATCAAAGACCAATCTTCCTGCAATTTTTCTCAACTTTCTTGCATCCAAACAAGATTGTTAGCACTCATGCACATTTTTAGCAGTTCATGAAATGATCTGATAATTTTAATTTACAAACAATTCAATCATTTCCAACCATTATTCCCATTACAAATGGAATTCAACCACTAATCATATTAACTAGAATGAAACTATCATTCATTGCAACATATGCATTAAGTTCATGAAGTGATTTTTAGAATTATATTAATCTAAAAGTTCCATCACTCCCAACTATTATTCATAATAAATGGAATGAAACTATCATTCCTCACATATGCATTACCATCACCCAAACTTTTCATAATGTGGTCAAACATTATTAATAAATAAACCCAATGTGCCAATGCCCATGGCCACATTTACCCAATGCATCCTTGCATTGACTTTGAAATAACATATATCCATGTCATGTATCCCACCATAACATCCTCCGAAATTTCCCCACAATCTATTCGATCATTTGGATACCTTCCTCTTCAACCCATACACAATAATATGAACATCCTCCCTTAGTCTCAACAAAAAGGTTGCAGTCCAAACATCAGTTATATAGGGGAAAAATAGTTATATAGGGGAAGACCATTATGTACTTGGATGGCACTATAGCATTTCCATATCCAAATTCAACATATCCTCACACATGGTCATCCTTAATGGAATTCATTGCTACCACAAGAGTATGTCTCCTGTCTTGACTTGGTTACAATCTCATAACCAACATAGCACAATATGAAATTAAATCTCTCACAAAACCATTCAAGCAACACATAATATTTGCATACTCAAGGCCTCCCTCCTTTACATCAACTCAAATACTGAGAAATTAACTAAGGGAATTCTTACCTCGATTTCCTTCATCATTTTCGCATCATAAACAACCCAAATGCATACCTACATGGTTGTTATTACATTACTTGATGCTACTTGATCGGTTGGTATTTTGTAGAAGCTTGTAGGCTCCTCTCACCAACCTTTGATCAACACATTACCATAATCCTTTATCCTCATACGGATGGCTTTTACATATAGAAACACCATCATCAACATTGTTTTCATCCACGTTATAAACTTTTTTCCTGGATATAACACAATCCATCATTATTCATACTCAAATATCATGGCATCATTACCCACACATAGAAAAATACCATTCTCAATCTACCAGCATGCCACAAAAATGTTCAGGCATGTCCACATGCACTAATGTACATCACTATGCATTAAACATTATTCTTATCATGCCTATTTCATGTACATGCATTCTATATTTATTGTATGCATCATGCATCAGTTCTATCATGCACTCCAATGCATATATATTTCAAATTTAATTAATTATTTTTGTTGTTGTATACATATGCCCTCAAGTTCTTGTAAAACCTCGTTGTCTTGTGCATTGCCATTCTACTCAATTGTGTACCACTACCCCCTATTCTAAACCCTCCAACCAAGCCACTCTTGGCCACTCTACATTTCTAACTACTAGATCCACTAGTGTTTCCATATCAGAACTGCTTCCTTTATGTAGAGAATCCTATCCCAACATCTTTTGGATATAATTCTTAATATTCATAGTGCTGTAACATGCACTACTCTAAATGAACATTAACATTGCGATCTAATTAACCATTCCTCATTTTCTTGACCAAACGAGTCTTGAAATACCATTCTCATTTATTGGCATTTCAATGTTATGAAATGTTACTTTTATGTCTTCTTTCTACTACTCTTTTCCACCCATGGCTTTGCTCAATTTTATATGCCTCTCTTCACTTAATTGAGTGATTCATTGTGGAGCACCACTTGGCCACTCAAGGCCACTCTGCTCCAAATGGAATGCTACACTCCTCATTTGCACTCATACCCTGCTTTTGTTGCGCACTATGATAATAGAGGAACCTTTCTTGCTTTATGTACTTTTAGAAAAGAGTTGCTAGATCATATCTAACAATCCCTTCTTCCTGCTTTCCTATTCTTTCCCATAGGAGATGACTCATCCACACCATGAGTCACACCTCATTACATGACATCATTTTTCCTTCTCTTGCAACAAGCTTTGTAGCCTTCATTATATTTCTCCCTTCAAGGCTATGCAGTCTTACTTTTCCTTTCCATGCCTATTATTGAAATTCTTCACCTATTGGATTCATTTCCTATGTGAGGATTCTTGCTGTTGTTCCTGCAATTCATTCTGATTCTGTAGCAATTGACTAATAATTCTTTTGTTCTATTCTTCTTGAGTTCTTTATCCATTTTTCATTACTTGCCATGTAGCTCTTTATTGCCTCAACCAACTTATACAAGCTATGTCATGCTTCCATGACTCTGATATCCAATCCAAGGCTTGAATTTTTTTGATTATACCTCTAATTCGACAAAGTGTGCAAGCAACCATTTTTGTCAGAGTTATACATATTATAGAAATTTTGTCAATTAATGCTACACATATTGTTTCTGCTTAATTCATGAAGAATTATATCATATTTCTCTCAATTATACTAATTCCAAGTTATTCTCCTATGAATTATATCTCCAATGACTATTCTTATGTCCCAATCCGATCTCTAAGCTTAAAGTTACAACTTCCTAAAAAATCCATTTTCACTCCATTTGTGCATTTTCTCCATTGGTGTAATTTTATTGAAAGGCCAACTTTTGTTAACCGCAAAAGAAAAAAATGTCAGGAAATAGAGAAACTTTTCTATGAGACATAGATAAAAAATAATGACATAAAATTTATAACAACTCTCAGATTTTAAATCCGATGCTCTAGTAAAAAACTACAACAATCTAGAAATGAAAACTTCATCATTTTCACCTCTTTTTCCAGACTTGGAATTTTTAGCAAAACTGACTATCTCTCAATATGCAAACCTATGGAAAAACTTCACTACATCAAAGTTGTCTGTATTGATGAGTATATAAAATGTTGAGTAAATAAAATTTTCCAGTTTTGTGATCTAAGGTCACTTTTCCCCCTTTGAAAATCTTAAAAATCCCCAAAAAGTGGCCCAAAATAGTGGATTTTGGATTATTTCAGCATCTCCATTCCAACTCCCTTAGAATTTATTCAATTCATTCATGGGTTATTTCCATGTCTTCTTTCTGGACTATTTTGAAGAATTTTAGCTTAATTTGGGTCTCTGCGAGTGATCTGGACCTAGATCTTCAAAAACCACTATTTCACAATTTCTGACAAATCCAAGCAAAAATAAACAATGGCCCTCTCTGAAACTTTTGTAGATATCCTCTATTTGGAAGAAACCCAGAAGTTTCATCTCAATCCGACTTAATTTGCTCAAACTATGTCTAAATTAAGAAAATGGCTCAAGACTTTATTTTGAAACTGATGGACAATCTTGCCTATATGGGAATGTGCTGATCACATGGCAGTGATGTCGTGCTGACATGGAATCGACCACCGGCCTACCGACCCACTAAGGACTTCTTCCCTACTTCCTGCTATAACAACCCTTCAATATGCACCATCAATCTCAAATTGGAGGAAATTTAAACCGTTGATCTACTCTCTATCGACGATAAATGATTGGAGATTTCTTTTGTAAACCAAACTTTCCCATCGATCTCCCAACACCCAATCATCGGCCATCAAACATCGACCATTCTTCTTCGCAAACTAAATTTTTCCCATGAATCTCGTTGATCCCCGATCATCAATGAATTCCTTTGACGACTAACTTAGTTACAATTTCGCCGAACCCTGACCGTTGGTTGTCAACCATTTCTTGTCCGACACGACAAGTTCGTTGATGTGACATGACACGTAGATGATGATATGGCATGAAACATCATCCTAAGGCATCAACTGGGTTGATGTGGCATGACATTTGGATGTCGACGTGGCATGACATGTCACCATCCTCTTCTATTCATTGATCATCGATAGTTTCTCTTGGAAGAATTTGAACTTCACACTAAATATATCGACCCCTAACCATCGACTATCATCGATCAAAGATTTCCTTTGGATGCATGAACTCTCTTCGTGAAAAATTGTTCATCCCCGACCATCGACCATCATTGATTTCTTTTGGATCTGTGAAACTGTTACCAAATTCCACTGATCCTTGATTATCGACCATTGACGATCAAAGAATTCATTTGGACAAATTAACTCTTCACAAAACTCACCGATCCGACCATTGACCATCGAGGAGTTCCTTTGACGAACTTCAACACTTAGAAATTTCGACCAAAACCCAAGTGAATCTAGGCCGTTGATCTCCCACTCAAGGTGATCCTGACCGTTGATTTTCTTCGACTTCCCAAATAACCAAAAACAAATATGGACCGTTTGTCTTCCTCATTTTCCCAACTGTTGAAAATGAATCTTGACTGTTGATTTGCTCAACATTCTTAAACAATCGAATCCTTATAAATTTTTAAATTTATCACCATGAATCAAGGCCGATTATCTCGAGATCAAGCATGATCTCGACCGTTGATTGATTGAACTATGTCCAGCGTTACAGTCACCCATTAAAATTCAAATTTCAACCTTCCAGGTCAAATTTAACTTTGCAAATTTGCAGATATACTTCATTGAACCTCTCTTAGATAGTCATGAGTCATTTAAACTTGGATTTTTCTCATGAATTTAGGGATTTCTCTCTAATTTTCTCCACTTTCCCCAAATTCGTCATAGACAAAATATGCAACAGTTAATTTCCCTGAATTCGCATTGGTTCTTAGCCCATACAAGCTCGGTGTTAAACCAGAAGCTCTCATGCGATATTGTAACATACCTAGCACCCAACTGAGCAACATTACGTACAAAAAACACATTCAAAATAAAATTTACTGCCAACTTCATTTCCTGTAGCTTACTAGCTACGCATCACACACAGATTTAACTATTTGACTGATACCATAGTTCTAAATGCATCTAACAACACATACTAAAACATTAATGCACTGTTCAAGGAGATGGTAAATTTAATATCCCTAGGCCAAACCTCAATTGAAAATGTACAAATAGGTTGGTGAGCTAGGATATTTTGGGCCAGAGTGCCTTTGTAAATTTGTTTTGAGGCCAAAGTTCCTATGTGATTGTTGGGTCGAAGAGCCTAGATGCTAAAAGGCCAACAAGCCTATCATTGTAATTTGTAGTCACACTCAAACTATTAATAAAATACATTGCTATTGCTTACCAATTAGACAAAGAGTATGGGGGGCTAGAACTCCACTAGAAGGGGAAGGGGGGCTAAGCCAAGGGAGATTAAGCCCAAGGGAATTTTATATTAATATTTCCTAAAGTCTAAGTTATGAGATATCTTATCCTAAGTTCCTAAAGTGAAGAGACATATACCCAACTGGGGCTCATGCAATTCCCATAATGACAAGTGTCAGGATGGGAACATGCAAACATATTGGAGGAACTTAGTGTATTTAGGGAGGGTTTTCTATCATTATTCTCTCATTGACTCTTACCATCTATACTCTCCTGACCATCCATCTTCATAGTTGTACTTGGGAAGTTTGGGGAGCTTTTGGTAACGAGTAAATGGAGATAATTTGAGCTGAAGAAATAGGTTGTCAAGCCCGTGTTCATTTTGAAGAAGCGAGTTTTCAGGCATGTGTACATTTTGAAGAAGCGGGTTGTCAGGCCCATGAGCATTCTCTTTGGGTGAGAGAAATGCTAGGAATTGTCTTTCCCTATGCATTGGGAAATAACTTCAGAGCTCTGAGACTTTCTATCTGGCTTGTTGCTGAAGCCCCGGAAGGGAAGTGGGGTAGCCGAAGGATTGTTGAGTAGAGAAGGGGCACACTTCCTAGGGTGGATAGGCTGCAAGAAATGAGAGGCTGTACGGTAGTTGCAACAGATTGCACCTTAACCTTAGATTTACCGTGCTTGATAGACCTTAGTCTGACTTAGGGAACCTTCCTTGGTGGAGTTTCTAGCCTCAGCTCGGGGGTGACCTGCTGTTGAGAGTTTATGAGTAGCAAAGTTTATGTCTGGGAGGAACATCTAAGGTCTACACATAGTTGGTGATTTACCATTAAAAGATACGTGCCTTTTTATGTGTTTACATGTTATTACTATGTGTATTATCCTGTTGAGTAATGCATATACATTTACACCAATTCTGTATGCTTAAATGTATATGTTTATGCATGAATTGGTATACTGCTTGCATTTAATATATTGTATTCATATGTAGGGCATGCTATGTTATTTAAATGATATCAAAGCTAAGAATAGAGGTAACTGGACTTAACGAAGTGGCTGGGTATGTTACAAAGCCGTAAGAGACACACATTTAAAGAAGCTCAAAAACACAGTTGTGACAGAAGTCGAGATTTTGTGTGGCGTGGCCCAGTGTGGGTGGCTGGGGACGCTACAAAGTGGTATCAGAGCCACAGGTTCAATATTGAGCCTGCATGGGCCAGCTAGCAAAATGTTGGAGATATAAGTTGCAAAAATTTAAATTTTCAGAGAATGTCTTTGATATGTTTGACAAAAGTATTCCTGTGAAATTGGGGAAGAATTCGCAGGGAATTTGAGAAATTTAGTATTGGGGATTTAAAAAAAATCCCCAATTCTAAATTGCTCATTGGGCATTTTTTACCTGTAATTTAGTGAAATTCGGAAATTGTAGAGCACCATGGTGAAATTGGGCAAAAGCCCCAATTATGCAGTGGAAATTCATTAGAATTTCAATGAGGAAGAGTCAAATTTCAGGTACATGGGTCGAATCGACGTTTACAGGTTCAGAATTGGCCGCATTAAGCTTGGTTTCAGAACTACCATGGTGGCCGTTCCATGAATTTTGAAGTTGGGCATTTTTAAAAATTGAAAATTTGAAAAAAAATTGGAAAAATTTGGGTACCTTTTCGTACAGTGATGTTAGCATTACGTGGAGGCCACATGTTAGTTGACATGGCAGAATGATTATGTGTAATGCCATAGTAGCATGTACTTGGAGGAAGTGGTGGCATGTGGCAAGTGATGTGGAGCCGCGGTGACGGGGTGCCTGCCTTTCCTGCGGAACCTTGACTCCAGACCCGTGGTGAGAGTTCAATAATTGACTAAGTAAAGGAATGGATCGGTCAGATGGAGAGAGTTGAGATTATATGAAGAATTAAATAAATGAGCGTGAACCCATGGTGAAGTTTCAAAATTTGACTAAGTGTCAATATGTTAAGCTCTAATATTGGCTCATTACCCCTTAATTGGGGCATATTAGATTAGTAATGCTATTTTATTTATGTCGGCTTTAGGCCATTAGTTGTAATTTAGATTAGTAATGTTATTTTAATTATGTCGGCTTTAAGACATTATTTGTAATTATAATTATGTCGGCTTTTAAGACATTATTTGTAATTATGCCTCCTAGTCTTTATATATACCAAGGAGACATTTTCATTTTGGATCATCCGAATTGAAACATTTAAGTGGGGTAAAGGGAGGTTTCCCCTCGAAGAGGATTATTATCCAAATTTATATCTTTTTCAAGGCATACTCTCTTCCGAGGTTTTTCTAGCGCTATATTACGTTGGTTCTTGTTCACATGGTATCGTGAGCTCAAGGTCTTGGGGTTTCACCAAGACCGAGACAATCGCGGAATTTTTGCTATAACTTTTCTTATACAATGCTCGTATGAGTAGCTTGGAGGGTATTTTGAAGACGGATCAAGGTACGCTGTGTTAAAAAATCTCCTGAAGTCTTATACTTTCGGAGATACATCTTTTACAAGATCGGGTTCTTGAATCATCCTAAATGAGTCATTGTGGAATTTTCGCTATAAAACGTTTCTCAGGATGTTGTGCACTCAACTCCGGAGGAAATTTGCATAAATTGGAATTTGTATCTCGTGGTAAAAAGTTCACTGCTCATCTTGAAATTAGATACACCCCTCGTAAGATATGGTATTTGACTAGTCCTATTGACTATTCTCAAGAAGTTGTTCCGTAAAACAATCATAACTTATTCCTAGAGTATCCAAATTGCGCGGGGCTGGTTGCATTGATCTTGGACAACAGGTATTTTGGGTGAGTTTCAGAATTTTATATCAATTATTTTGTGCGGGGCAATATATACAAGTGAGATCTCCCCGAAAAGGCCAAAAATCGCAAGTTGTGGGGAAGTCGCGAAATTCCACTTGGCACATCCAATTTTGATCAGACCCGTGGCATTGCTGCAGAAGACATATCGAGAAATACATAAAGGAAAGTTTCATACCCGTATGGGCTGAAAATTGGGAGATACAATAGAAGAAATATTGTCTAGCGTAATCCACCCTCAAAATCAAGGTTCAAAAGTGATACACTCTCGCCAACATGCCAAATCTAAAAGGGAACTTACACCAAATAAGCCTGTAAACTCTACTCTTGGACTCTTGATGAAGGTGAAGAAATGCTGAGGGACATAAATGAATCCACAAAATAAGATGGATTCAAATGGAAGCTAAGTTGGATTAAGATGGATTCAATGGAAGTTAAGTCGATGGATTCAATGGAAGCTAAGTTGATACTAAGATGGATTCAATGGCCAAGTTGATACTCAACATGGATTCAATGGAAGCTAAGATCATGGAAGTAATGAAAAAAAAATTTTGTAACAGAGAAGACACCTAAAAGTGAAAATGCATCCGTGAAATTCATGATGAGGACAATAAGGAAGGTAAATCAAGAATGGAGAACTCCAACTTTGGTTTGAAGACCAACCACGCTCCTAAGATTGATATGAGGTTTGGATGGAAAGGACCCAATCACATTGGATACTTCGATGGAGCAATTCTTGATCTCCATATGTGCCACATACACAAAAGGCAATGAATTGTTTCTTTATATTTAGAACCTAATCAATTTGTTTGGTATCGATGGCTTTGTTCCCTGAACACACTTGGACAATTTTCACAAGAAATGATAGCACTATGAGGATACAAGGAGCAATACCTTCTTTAGCCAATTGATAAATCTCAAGCAAAAGGTTCAGTTACCGGTTAACATTGAGAACTTTCAAAGATTGAATATAAAGGTAAACTGACATTCCAAATGAGCACTTTGATTGATGTATTCATAGAACTTTAAAGGACAACATTCAACATGAGGTTCGGGCTTTGGAACCCAAATCATTGAGAATGCATTTGCTATGGCAAGAAATGCTGAAAGTAAAAATATGGCTATGGCTACTAGAAGGAACTATCCTTAACATCTATAGAGAGAACAATGCTCCTTCTCCTAAAAACACCTCAACCTACAAGGTTGACACCTCAACAATTGGAGGAAAGAAAGCAAAGGGTTTATGCCTCACTGTGATAGCAAGTACAAGAAGGGACATAAGTGTGGTGAGAAGAATTATTCTTGCTACAGATTGTGAAGAGGAACAAGAACAAGAACACAAACAAAAACCATCTCAAGATGAAAAACGAGAAGCTAATTTCGCCCCAAGAGTTGACTCCCACCATATCGCAATGCATTGGTCGGAATTAGCACCCCTCAAACCCTCGAAGTGATTGAAGGATACACCAAAAATAAAAGGTAATAGTCCTAATTGATTCTCAGCACTCATAATTTCATTCACGATAAATTAGCCAAAGACCTCAATTGTTTTGTATATCCAACACCGTGAGTTTCAAGTAATGATTGCGATGGAGGAACTATCAATTGCTCAGAAAATGCAATAATCAATTTTACTATGGGGAATATGTAATGAATAGTCCAATCAATGATTGCTATACCCATGTGCGAGATGTTGTACTAGGAATCCAATGGTTACAATCATTAGGAACAGTGCTTTTAATTTTCAAGAACTTTTCATGAAATTTTCATTGGATGGGAAAGAAATTGAGTTAAGAGGTATCACAGGAAGCCCAAGAAAGGATAAGCTCTAACTAGATGACAAAAATTATTGAAAAAGGGGCATCAAGGCATTATTTGTACAACTATTCTTTCACTAGATGCTCCAAGCCATCTATTCCTCAAGATTCCAAAGGATCATTACAAGCATTCCAGCATTTGAAGATATTCCCAAAGGTCTTCCTCCCAAATAAATCATGATCATGAAATTTACCTAATTCCCGAGAGTGTTCTCTCCTAACATTAAGCCATACATATACCCTTATGCCCAAAAGAGTGAAATTGAGCGATGGTTGAAGAAATACATAGAGGGTCGGTATTATTAGACGCAGCCAAAAGTTCTTTTACCCACCAATGGTAATGGTATTCAAGAAAGATAGCTCATGTATGATGTGTCCAGATTATAGAGAGCTCCAACAAGATCACTATTAAAGATAAGTTTCCCATTCTGGATTGATAAATTGTTAGATGAACTACATGGATAATCCATTTCACAAAATTGGATCTCCGCTCAGTGGTATCATCAGATCAGAATGAAGGAAGAAGATATCCCAAAAACAACATTCCTAACTCATGAAGGCCATTATGAATTTCTGGTCATTTTGGCCCCTTACGAATGCACCCTTCCACATTCCAAGGGTTGATGAATTCCATTTCAAGCCCTTCCTTCAAAAATTTGTGTTAGTATTTTTGAATACATACCAATCTATAGCAAGTCTTGGGAGGACTCATCCAAACATGTTGACAAGGTGCTACAACTACTAAAGGAGAAACAATCTATATGCCAAAACCATCCAAATGTTTCTTTTGGGAGTAAAAGAGGTAGAGTATTTGGGCTCATATTGTATCTCATGAAGGTGTCAGTAGACCCTATCAAGATTAAGGCCATGATGGACTGGCCGGCCCCAAAACATTAAAAAATCTTAGAGTATTTTTTGGTTTGATGTGTTACCACCGCAAGTTTGTTCGAACTATGGAAGAATAAAGACCTTTAACGACAATTCAACTAAGAAGGATGCATTTTCATGGACTCTAGAGTAATAACTAAATTTTGAACAACTTAAAGAGGTGATGTGTAAAGCTCCCACCTTGACCAATCCAGACTTCACAAAAACCTTTATTAGGAATGTGATGCATCGGGAAATGGAATTGGTGCCGCCCCGATGCAAGAAGGAAGGCCCCGCTTTGAAAGTCGCAACTCACTCAAGGGAAGGGACTTACACAAACCCATTTATGAGAAGGGAATGATGGCAATACTACATGCATTGAAAAATGGCGCCCTTTTACCTAATAGGTAGGCACTTGTCAAAACATCATGATAGTCTTAAATACCTCTTGGAACAAAGACTATCTTCTAAGAACAACAAAATGGGTAACTAAGATATTGGGATATGATTTTGAAATCATCTATAAAAATGGGAAGTAAAATGTTGTATGTGATGCACTCTCAAGAAAGGATAAAGATGTTGAGGCCTTTCTTTGTGCTATCTCGATCATCCAACCCGCATTGATAATAGAAGCAAGGGATGAATGGAAATGACGAAAAAAGGTGGACTCTCATTCAAAGGTTGCGCCAGGATTCCCAAGCATTAGATACATTTTACATGGAAAATGATTCACTATGGTACAAAGATCGCTTATATTTATGTAAGGACTCCCCATCTCAAACAAAAGGTACTATTGGAATTGCAATAATCTCCAAAGAGGGAAGGCACTCGGGATTTTTGAAACCCACCATAGAGTCAAGAAGGATTTTTTGGGATGGACTTAAAACTACCGTTCAAAGGTTTGTGGCGTAATGTGTGGTTTGCCAACAAAATAAGGTGGAAAAAATTAAGACCCTAGGTCTTTACAACCATTATCCATCCCAAGTCACATTGAGGAGGGTTTCCATGGATTTCATCATTAAAAGGCTTCAAAGTCTCAAGGAAAGAGTGTCATCATGGTGATTGTTGATAGATCGACTTTATGTACACTTTTGTGCACTCTCTCATCCCTTCAGCTGGGGTACACCAAGCACCGCGATTCATGGAGACAGCTCAAAGTGCCATGGCGTTTCAAAGATTATTGTAAGTGACAGAGATCCCATATTCACTGACATTTTTGACAGAATTATTTTGTTTGGGTACTAATTGGCTCATGCTCATCCCATCATCCCCAATCTGATGGACAACCCAAGATAGTGAAAGAACGGAAGGCTACCTTCGTTGTTTTGTCTCTCGATAAACAAAAACCGTAATGGTTCAAATTTGGTTACCCTATGCATCGGTGGTATAACACTTCCTTTCACACCTAACAAAGATGACAATTCATTTATGGCACTTTATGGATACCACCTCCTTCCATCACTTCTTCTAAAAGAAAAATCTAAGGTTCAAGCAAAGGAATATCACATCGAGAATCAAAAAAATAAATTCTCTCCAAATCTTAAAAGACAACCTCGAATTCATGGCACACATAATCGCATGAAACAACAAGCATCAACATCAGAAAGGAAAAGAAGTTTTGAAGTAGGGATTGGGTATTTAAGACTACAAACCATACAAACAGATGTCCCTGCTAAAGCCAAGAAGGACAAATTAACACCAATATATTATGGCCCCTATAAGGTGCTGCAAGTATCATACTATGGCATACAAATTGAGTCCAGCCAGATTCGCCAGAGTACACCCAATTTTCCATGTTTCATGCTTAAAGAAGGTTATAGGCTTACAAGATCCCAGCTCAAGCTATATTGCCGAACTTGACGAGGAAGCAAAAATCATAATGGAGCCCCGGCCATCACCGACACAAGAATTTTCCAATTGAGGAATAGATCCATTTCGCAGTATATCTCATTAAATGGAGGAAATTACCTACTGAAGATTCCAATTTGGGAAGATGATTCCTTTACATATACGTACATCCAGAGTTACCTGCCGCCATGTGGACAACACTTGTCTCAAGGGGAGGGGCATGTTAAGCCCTAATATTGGCTCATTACCCCTTAATTGGGGCATATTAGATTATTAATGCTATTTTATTTATGTCGTCTTTAGGCCATTAGTTGTAATTTAGATTAGTAATGTTATTTTAATTATGTCGGCTTTAAGACATTATTTGTAATTATGCCTCCTAGTCTCCTATATATACCAAGGAGACATTTTCATTTTGGATCATCTGGGAATTGAACATTTAAGTGGGGTAAAAGGAGGTTGCCCCCTCGAAGAGGCTTATTATCTGAAATTATCCCTTTTTCAAGGCGTTGAGTACTTTTCCTGAGGTTTTTCTATGCTATATTGATGTTGGTTCTTAACACAATACTTCACGGTGTGAAGAGTATGGTGGAGAAGAAGTGTAACATTCCGCGGAGCATAATAGATTTTGAGAATTGTGTAAGTATCAAGACACCATGGAGTGAAATCTTGAGATTTGACTAAGTATAATGGATCGATCAAATGGATGGATCACGATGAGAGTCAAATGATTAAGGAGAGTAACTTATACCCATGGTGAAATGTAAACAAAAAAATGTTTAAATGTGGAAACATTCAAGGGAGGATTTGTGAGAGACTTAAAACATTAGCGGGTCAACTTGGGTGAAAAATAAAGGCGAAAAAACATGATAGTGCATTTTGTAAGTCACGGAATAGTAACAAGAATAGAGAATGTGTTATGAACCCCTGACAACTTAAGAAAAGTTTCAAAGTATGGGTTATTTTGACGACTGAGATTAAGTCCAAAGGGATTATCAGATGGTCGCTGAGCGTTGAGGCTCTATTGCATGGGCTATTTGATATCCTTCTTGGATGATACTTCTTTCCTTGCTCATGCCATCAACAAATTTCTGCTCAAGACTCAAAATTGAGCATGAGAATAGTTGTGGACAAAAAAGTTCATGTATTCACCCATAAATGTTAATGGGACATTAAGATTCACAAGAAATCATAAATAATATTTCTGGTGCATTTAAAGAGTATAATGATGCATAAAGTGATGGATTTACTAAATTATTATATTCTCACAAATCCTGTTGCATGCACATTTTGCAAAACGAAGGGCAAAAATATAACCAAACTGAAATTAGTAGAGAGATTAGAGACCAGAGGCATGGACAATGCACAGAGAACTTATGATTATGAAGATGAAGTCAAAGGATTTGGTACAAGCATGGGTAATGCAAGGACATAATCCAATGGGCATAGAGAAGGAAAATAGGAGAGCATGAATTTAGTGGAGACTATTAAGAGTCTATAAAGAGATGTGAAAAGTTATAAGGAGGATAATGAGAGACTTATGAAAGCCATAGAAAAACAAGATGGATTCAACATCAATATGTTGCAGAGCTTGGATATAATAAAGAAGAAAATGGATAAGGAGACATAATCAAGCAAGTCAAGGAGTCATAGATCTCATGCCAAAAGGGAAGAGTTGAGACGTGTTGGTAGACATTATCATCACTCACCAAGGCACTCAACTAGAAGGGCATACAACAGTCCAAGTATATCTCATGTCAAGAAGCATAACAGGAGGTATGGGGTGGATGAACTACAAGGATAAATGAATAAGATTAAACCTACTACCTTTGATGGTGAGCACAAAAAGGATGAAGATGTAGAAACTTGGTTGTTGGGGATGACGATAAACTTTTAGTTGCACAATTATTCCTCACAAGCAGAAGGAACAATTTCCATTTACCAGCTCAAGGGAAAAGCATCAATGTGGTGGGAATAACTTGTGCAAGTACAACACATTTATGAGAAGAAGATCACTTGGAAGCATTTCACAAAGAAATTCCAGAAGAAATACTTGAACAAATGTTATTATGATAGGAAGATGAAGGAGTTGTTTGAACTCAATCCTGGGAGTATGACCATGGATGAGTATGAAAGGATATTTTTAGAATTGTTAAAGTATGTTGACTTCATCAAAGATGAACATGTCAAGATTCAAATGTTTTTGAGTTGGCTTCCATCAATATTCATGACAAGATATATTATGATGATCCTAAGACTTTGGATGAAGCAATAAGGAGGGCCGAGTGCCTCTATGAACAACATAGAAGAAGACCAAACTTACACAAGGATTGGGAGGATAAGAAGAAGGTTAATATGGAGTAGAGGAACAAGGGGAACTAGCCACAATCTTCAAAAATAATTATCAGGGGAAACCAACTTAAAATGAGTCCAGAATGTCAGAAACATTGGGAAAAAGACCAAGGCAACAACCTATGAAATGTTGGGTTGTAAGGGAGATCATATGTACTAAGATTTTCCTCATAGAGGTGAAAAAGTGAGGACTGTTCACATTGTACAACATATTGATGTAGTTGAGGACATGGGAAGAAGCATGCCAAGGATCTATGCAACCTTGGATAACAAGCAAGCTGAATTTCAATGTCACGTGATTGAAGTGGAAGGTAAGATCAATGATCAACCTATTGATATTTTAATTGATTCATGAGCTATTCATAGTTATATAGACCCTAAGTTGGTGGACAGATTCTATTTGACAAGAGTCAAGCTTGGGAAATCTTGGTTGGTTCATTCAACTATCATAGCTAAAATAAGAATTAATGAAATAGTCAAGGATTGTTCAATGGACATGAATGGGAGAGTACCAAGGTAGATTTGAATATCATATAATTGGCTTCATATGATTGCCTAATTGGTATGGATTGGTTGGAAAAACATCATGATGTCATAGATTGTTATAGCACAACATTTACTTGCTTGGATGAGGAAGGGAACTTGAGGACAATTCAAGGTATTCCAAGGGAAGCAACTATCAAAGAAGTTTCAACCTTGCAACTGAATAAAAGATTCAGTAAAAGATGCCAAATCTTTGCAGTGCATATAGATCAGGCACCTCAGGATAAAGTGCCAAGCATTGAAGACTATTTAGTCTTGAAAGAGTTTGAGGATGCATTTAGAGAGATACCAGGGTTGCCACCGAAAATATATATTGACTTCTCTATTAATTTGATGTTTGGAGCAACCCCTGTATCCAAGACTCCTTATAGGATGAGTATTCCAGAATTGAAGGAATTGCAAATGCAACTTGAAGAGATATTGAAGAAGGGGTATATACACCCAAGTGTGTCACCTTGGGGTGCACCAGTTGTGATATCACACAACTTGGATTTTAATTATTATTTCTATTATTGTTTTTTTTAGAATTTTAATTATCTTTCTAGATAGACAAATTGGTCAAGTGGCCAAAATTGAATTGTAAGACCTTATTATTTTTATGAAATAAAAACATGTGGAAAAAGGGGCACACGTTGAAGCATATTTTAAAAGAGGGAGTTAGGAATCCAAAGGGGCTGGCCAAGTGGCAACAGACTGGGACAAACTGTAGAGTTAACTTAACTTCAAAAAGACACATTCTAGATTTATAGGAGAATCTGTGAATAGGTGTACAGTTGAATCTGATAGGTGGCCAGTGAGTAGGAGGCTCAAGACAAGTGTCACAAGTTGTAGGAAAAATAAAATAAGTGATGACAAGGGAATGAGATGCCATTCCCAAGAGAGACGAATTGGATAGCTGGAGAAAAGCCATGCGCAAAAGTACTGGACACAGTAAAAAATCTACAAACACTACGCACAACATTGGAGCTCAGATTTTTGCAAGAGGCCACATAGGTATCCCCTTGGATTATGAACTCAGCTCGGGGGTGATAGAGGTGACATAGACTCTAGTCTAAGGTTGGGAGGAACATGGAATTCAACGTGTGGTTTCCCCAAAGTTCCAAGTTTTATTCTTGTTATGAATATGTTTGATCTTAATATGTTTTTATTGTGCGTTACTATGTATGAATTATTGGCATAAATAAACTGTAACATAAAGTAAGTGCATTATCAAAAATGATCAATGAATATCATGAGTTTAAGTAGGAAAACTGTGAAAGAAAGCAATAGCTATTCAGATCTTAGATCTTTGAACAGAGTCATAATACCAGTAATAAAGCAATAAAATTTGTAGGTATAAACCAGTCAATAAACCATAGTTTTATTCATATAAGAGAATTGAAAGGAAAAGAAACAAAGCTTCTACATATTACATTATGCATGTACTTGAAAGGGAAAATTGTTGCAGGATTTACAATTACATTATGCATATACCCAAAAGGGAAAATTGTTACAGGATTTACAATTTCATTATGCATATATCCGAGAAGGGAATAGTTATAGAGGTAACATTTAAAATTACCCTATGCATATATCTGAAAAGGGAAACATATTACATAAATAATATTTTGTATTATGCATGTAACCAAATAGGAGATTTTTTACAAAGTCAACACTTATGAAATTACACTATACATATAGCCAGAAAAGGAAATAGTTCCAGTTTAACAATGAAACAAATGAACCATGCATAAATACATAAGGAATTCGTTGCAGAATTTAAACCAAATGCACCATGCATAAATACAGAAGGAAATCATTGCAGAGTTTAAACGAAATTACTCATGCACAAACTCGAGAGGAATCATTACAAATTTAATGAAAACCAGTAGCATATATTTCGAAAGGAAACAAATACAATGATCGTGTATATTCCATAAAGGAAATACCCGTGAAGAGAAACAAAACTGAAATAATGATAGTATATAAATGTATGGAAACAATAACCAAGGTATTTCAAAGTATGAATATGCGTGAATAACAGACTTCCATGAACAATATTACAATTTTACTTAGAATAATCCTAGAATACAGTGCCAAACTCGAAGGAAGTAAAGGTTGGAACCCAAATACCTTTATGGGAAAAGGTATTCTGACATCTCCATGGTACCAGTTCCCATAATACCTATACATTAAACAATAACACAAGTTAGGATTCAGTTTAGAGCTATTTTAAAAACAACAAAAGTAATTTCATAACTAAAACATGAACTTACTGTGGGTATACCGAGTATCCGGTATCTCTGTCCATCACTCAAACTACACCAAATGCATAGGGAGTGGAAAGGTTGATGAGTACCCTTGCAAACAAATACACATGGCCCATCATTAGTCTTTTACCCGGGAGCAAAGATACCAATATTTATAAAGAAAACATTATTACAGAGTAAAACTGAAAAGTAAATTGACTCTATGCGAAACCAACATTTCTATTTAAACATGAGTCCTAGATGGGTTCGAATCTCATAGACGAACTGAACAGGTTCTTCGAAATATCAAATTCCATAGAACAACGAGTCCAGCGGTAAGACCCTTCGAACCAGGAACAAATTGGAAGCGAAATTTTATCGCAACCAGAGTATAAACCATACGATTTATATAACGGGCTTACACAACGAAGTAACAAATTTGCTATGGAAAATGTCGCAGAGACAGAGCCGAAGACCTAACAGTTACCACCACCGCAAGCTAAGGGCTCGATTAAACACAACTTACAGAGAAAACAAACAATTAAAGGAGTCATTAAACCTTACCAGTTTCGTGATGATGCAACCATAAGCAACCCGACAATGCCATGCACTCACATAGTGAAAAAACTCAACACTACGAGAACCTCTTAGAGAAAACATAGAGCATAGAATCAAAACCACGAATTGTGAAATGAGCCAAACTTGGGAAAGGTTGGAAGGGTTAAGGATTCAACCCGAAACCCTAACACTTGGAACAATAAAGACCCTACGCATGCACATCCTCAAGACAAACATCGAGTAAATATCGTCTTGAGATAGTAACTACAGGTGGCACATGCAAATCGTATGACATGCTGGCTAAACGACGAGAGGTTGGTGGAAAATTCAATTAAGGATGGTACTCATACGGGTTAAATGACCTCGTAGAACGTTGTGACAACCTCGTTTATGCCAAATGTTACCCACTGCACAATACAACCAAGTTAGTAATAATGCATATCAAATCCCATATTAATGTTATGTATTAAGCACCGACATTCAAATAAAACCCAAACTTAATACATGTGAAAATTAATGTATGATGTGACAAAGATACCATGGGTGATAATTCATACGAGGACGATTAGCAAGGATCACATAATACAAATACTATGATAAGAAGGAACTTGTATCAAATATCAACGTTAGCCATATGAAGGTTTGACAATTGATTAATCATGCTAGACCTATTTGGAGTAACTTGTCCTCAAGTTGAAATAGGAGTAACTTAGAATATGGAAACTTAACATATATGTATATAGGTTATCAAATTAATAAGTCTTATGGAATAAGACTTAGGATAACCTCGAAAACGATTGTTAAGTATGAAGTTTCTCAACTAGCAATTAGTATAGAACAAATATAACTCAGGTGGCGAGAAA
>SNQJ01S0025358.1:98153-124170 GCA_010110895.2 Picea sitchensis
CTTCTTACCTCTAGGAAGAAAAATAAATTGATTTTGCAGGAAAATGACAGAAGTACCTGATGCTCAGGGAGAATAACATCATCAAGAGAATCTTGAACAAGGGAATGTAGGTGATGGACATCTCTGGGTGGTTCTGAATAATGACAGGCATTCATAAAATATAAATATAGTAACAGATATGAGAGAATAACTAAAAATAGTGAGAGCAAATAACAAAAGGATTCTAAAGACTCAAGAGGAACTAAATGCAATTATGATAGAGAAATTATGCAATCAAAACGCTAATAAAAATAAGGGACAAAATTCTAGCAATTCTAAGATAGCCCAACCAAAGAAGAAAGCAAGAAAATTAGAGTATCCTGAATTTGAAACAAAGTCATCATACAAGGATACAAAGGAAACATAAACGTTTACCAAAAGTAGTTCTAGTCCTAAAGAAAGAACCAAAAAGAAACCTAAACAAGATGATGAAGTCATGGGAAAATGTAAGAAGATTAAACCACCAACCTTCAATGGGGAAGTGGAGACTAGTGAAGAAGTAGAGGCTTGGCTCTTTGGTATGCAAAAATATTTTCAAATCTACAATAATTCAAGTGAGCTTAAAGCCCATATGGGTATTTACAATCTGACAGAAAAAGAAGACATATGGTGGCAAGATATAAAAAGAGTGAAAAATATTAAGGAAAGAAAAATCACTTGGAAAATCTTTTAGAGATATTTAAAGAAACAATATCTGTCTGAACAATATTATGAGGGTAAATCCAAGGAGTTCTATGAACTAAAACTAGGAAATCTTACAATGAAAGATTTATGTAGTAAGTTTTTGAGTTTGCTACGTTATGTACCTTATATAGTGGATGAAAAACCAAATATTCAACGATTCTTAAGTTGCTTACCTAGTTCTTATAAAGACCGAATTGAGTTTGACAACCCAAAAACTTTGAAAGAAACCATGAAGAAAGACAAACTCTGTTTTGAGCAGTATAAAAATAGAAATGAGAATTCTAAGAATTGGAGTGGGAAAAAGGTTGAAATGTTTGATCCTAAGAAGAAAGGGGGAGCTTACTCTAATAGAAATACTGATAAGAGATTTCGGGGAGGTAATAAGTTTAGAATAAGTAAACCTTTCAATCAACTTGAAAATAAGGACAACAAACCACCAACCTTCTTTAGTAAAGAAACTGCCCAAAAAGAGACAGTAAAATGCTGGGAATGCAATGGTCCTCATTACTATAAATATTGTCCTCTTAGGAAGAAGGGCAATAACAATGTGAAAACAATACAAGAAGCAACTATAGTTGGTGAGCTGGCAAGGTCTACACCAAAAATCAATGCAACCTTAGAAAATCGACATGTAGATCATCAAACTTCAATGGTAGAAATTGAAGATATGATACATAATCAACCAATTATTATTTTAATTGATCTAGGTGCTAGTTTAAGTTATATTTCACAAAGAGTTGTAGAAATATGTAAACTACATAAGGAAAAGTTTGAAAAGTCCTGGCTAGTACAATTAGCTACAAGAACTAAAACAGGAATTACAGATGTTGTTAAAAACTGTGAACTTGGTATGAATGAATTAAGAACACATATAAACTTAAACATATTACGTTTGGGATCTTATGATGTGCTAATACGTATGGATTGGCTAGAAAATTTTAAGGTGGTCTTAGATTGTTACAATAAATCATTTACCTGTGTAGACGAGAGGGATAACATTATAAACATTAAAGGAGTATCAAGACCTGTTAGCATTAGAGAAATAACAACTTTACAAGTTAAAAGATGCATTTGAAAATGGTGTAAAATACTTGTTGTACACATAAATTATAATGAAAAAGAGGAAAGTAAAAATGAGATAGATAACTTTCCCGTATTACAGGAATTTCAGTATGTATTCTAGGATATTCCTGGACTATCTCCTAAGAGAGAAATATATATCTCCAAAGACCTAATACTTGGAGTAGTACCCGCTTCAAAGGCTCCTTATCGGATGAATATCCTAGAGTTAAATGAATTAAAAATTCAATTGCAAGAATTGATAGATAAGGAATATATCTGACCAAGTGTGTCTCCATGGGGAGCACCAATACTTTTTGTTAGAAAGAAAGATGGAACTTTACATCTCTATATTGATTACAGACAACTTAATAAAATGACTATTAAAAATAATTACCCATTACCTCGTATCGATGATCTGTTTGATCAAGTACGAGGAGCTACAATCTTTTCTAAGATTGACTTATGTTCTGGTTATCATCATGTTATGATAAAGGATGAAGATATTTATAAAACAAATTTTAGAACGAGGTACATAAATTACGAATTTGTCATAATACCTTTTGGGCTGACTAATGCCCCAACCTCTTTCATGTGCTTGATGAACAATATTTTGGGCAAGTGTCTAGATAAATTTGCAATCGTCTTTATATATGATATACTCATCTATTCAAAGGATGAAAAGGAGCATTAAGACATTTAAGAATAATACTACAAATATTAAGACCAAATTCAGTATTTGGGACATATTATTTCCAAGGATGGTATAACAGTTGATCCAGACAAAATAAAGGCTATAACGAATTAGCATGAACCTAAAGATGTTTTGGACATAAGATCTTTTATGAGTATAATTGGATATTACCGAAAGTTTATGGAATGTTTCTCTAATATTTCACATCCTATAACATCGTTACAAAAGATAGGAACTAAGTTCATTTTGTCAGAGAAATGTCAATAAAGTTTTAACAAATTAAAACAACTCTTAACTACAATTCCTATATTAAAATTGGTATAAATAGATAAGGATTTGTAGTATGTACGGATGCGTGCTGTGAAGGGCTTGGTGGTGTGTTAATGCAAGAAAATCATGTAATATCTTATGAGTCTCGGAAATTAAAGAAACATGAAGAAAATTATGTAACTCATGACTGGGAATTGACTGCAATAATACATGCATTAAAGATGTGGCGACACTATCTGGTAGGCGATTTTTTTTTTATTGTTGACAGATAACATCGCTCTAAAATATTTGTTTGATAAAAAAAATTTAAATGCTCGCCAAGTGTTGGCACAGGGGTAGACCTAGGGTTCAATGCTATAAAAACACACCAACAAAACCCTAACTACCGACCCTTTCGACAACACCTGCGAAGCAGATGAAGTCTCACCCGAGGTAGAGGCAGGGGTGGTTGCAAGACTCAGGTGTCTGCAACCTTAGCTGGGACACATATATGTGATTATAACACTTAGCAATCACCTATCATAGTTTATTCATCAATATTCATCTCTTATGATACTTCGTAGATTAGCACAGAGCATCGTAGTATGTACTTAGATCTAAGATAATTCAGCACTTAGCCACAACAAAATTGATTAGATTCGGCAGGTCAAGCACTAAGAATCTTACATACCAGATCTAACATTCATTTATATCTCAGAAGAACAAAGCATAAATAGATATATCTAATCATATCAAGCACTTAGCAAAGGAAGAGACAAACACATCAGGTCTAGGCACATAACACAACACACAGGTTTACCGTGGTTCACCCCCACCTTGGGGCTACGTCCACAAAGTATTATTCTTTATTAGCTTCAGTTAATCAGGTTACAACACAGAGCCTCAAAACCCTTACTCTGCACAGGACAGAAGATCTGCACAGTTCACTAGATCCTTCATTTTTGCACCGCAGCACAAAGCTTTGTACAGTCTCTCACAGGGACTTGCACTCAGCTCTGCAAGTCTTACACAAAATGCACAAAGCCTTGATCACACAGATTCAACTCTTGGCACTTAGCCTACATCACATAGATATATACTCTACTACTTCTCTATATTGCCTAAACATCTATATATACATACAAAAGTGGGCCTAAGCGTGGGTAAACCCACGAGCCAACATCCCTTTCCCATTACATTATCCCCAAAAACCCAAAAAGGACCCAACAAGGGTCTAGCTTCCACGATTTCCGCTTCGCATTGCGCTCCATCTTTGACAAGCTGTCGAAGTCCCAAAAATTGTCAAATATGATCAAGTGTTCCTCGAAACTTGGTCAAGGGCCAACATGCCCCCAACACTCACCTATGACTCGTCTCGAGTCACTTAGGTCTGGGTAAGTTTGCCTCAAACGTCTCAAGCTTGGCTCGAGATTCTTCGACAGGTCTTTGAGCTACTGCTTCTTTCTCAATGAATTCCTGAACAACCACTTCACTGATAGGTCCTTCCAGCTGTTGCTCAACTGTAACAACTACTTGTTCTAGTAGTGTTCCTTGGCCTTCAATTTCTTCGAACAGTAGGTAGGCTGCCTACTGGCTCGACTGGAGTTTCTATGTGACTTCCATCACTCTGTTTTGCATGGTAAGAAGGAGTTGTTGGGTACTGTGCTGTTCCTAAGATCTCTTCATCCTCTCGATAAGTGACAAGAGCTTGAGCTCTTCCTGTACTTTCTTTGCGTGCTGCTTTGCTTCCTGGAGTTGGGACTCCAGTTTCTTCAACTCTGGGTCTTCAAATAGTTGTTCATATATCTGTGCGCTTCTGCTACTTAGCTGTTTACATTCTGCATCAAGTGTTTTAATCCTCTCGACTGTGCTCTGAGCATTTAATACTCGTTGGTCATGCAATTCTTGTGGAGTATGTGGTATGGTCTGAAGCTCTAATTCCACGACCCTTTGTTGAAGTTGCTGAATAACTTCAGCCAGTTGCATCACTTGGTTCTCTATGGGTTCGTCGATCTTTTGCTCTAAGCCAGTCACAGAGCGAAATGCTCTATTGACTGCTTCGTCAATTCCTATCTGCTTTGCGAGAAGTTGCTCTTTTTCTTTTTGGATCTTCGCTCTGTCTTCTTCAAATTTTGTTTGGAGATCATTCTTCTCTTGTTGCGCAGCTTGGCGTTGTTCAATAATTTCCTCCTGTGATTTCTTGAGGGCCTGGGTGGCCTGAAATTTTTCTTCCTGAGCATGT
Source organism: Picea sitchensis (assembly GCA_010110895.2). NCBI lineage: Eukaryota > Viridiplantae > Streptophyta > Pinopsida > Pinales > Pinaceae > Picea > Picea sitchensis. The sequence continues at coordinate 103,121 of SNQJ01S0025358.1, forward strand.
CGAAGGCATACTTCGACTGTATCAACAATATTGTGGAGCTGAACTGATTCATCTCCAACTTCTGTTGTTCCTTCTGGCAGAGGTGCAGTAGAGATTGCTCGGCTAGACTGGAGTGCTTACTGTACTCCTTGGAGTGCGATGTCAATTTGAATATACATTTGTTCCTGCTTCGCCTCCTGCTTCTCTATGATTTCCTTTGAAGCATCATTGACCACTGCAATAATGAAATCAAATTCATCCAACGTGAGGGCAGTTCACATCTTGGTTACAGGGGTTCTTGGTTTATTTCTGGAGGAAGATTTCAGAAGTGAGACCTTCCTTTTCTTTGATGAGTCTTCTTCATCCCTTGGCGGTGGTAGTTCGAATTTCTGTTGTTCAGTTTTTGTACCTTCTTCGTCATCACCTTCTTCATCTGGTGTAATGGAAGCCGTTCTTATAGATAGGCTGTCAATATCCTGGACTTCTTTAGTCTTATTCGTTGTCTTTTCTTTCTTTGTCTTACTGGGCACAGGTGTATCCTACGTAGTTTTGGGGCTGTTGATGTTGGACATTTCTGCGGGGTTTGCTGAAACAAGGAGGTCCACTGACCATTCCTTGGTGATCTCTTCCAGGTCTTCTTCTGTCAGCTTATAATAGGACTGAAGTTGTTCCTAGTGCTCATCAATGCATGGGGTTAGGTATATAAAATGACGGTCTGTGTTGAACTTTATCAGAGGTCAGAATCTCTGTAAAGTGTTTGGGGTGATGCGAGGTTCACTCCTTATGGATGATTTCAATTGGTTATAGTATGTGTGGAAAACGACATTCGATTTCCATTGCTTGTTCATGTCGTTAGAGTACCATAATGTACCGAACTTCGCAGCTAGTGGATCAAATGGGTCAAGGTCTACGAAGGTTGCACCTTCTGGTAGCTCCCATGCAACAAAAGTGATCAGTATCAAAAGCCAGCTGAAATGGAATTCATGCCCCTGATCCTGGGCTTCTCTATAGTCAATCTCTAGTTGATTCACCAGGTACTTCGCCCAGTTCATTTGTAGTCCCTCTGTGCATTTTCCTACGAGGTCAACTACAAAGCCAGATACTTGTGTTGGTTGATTCTTGCATACCAGCTTCCTTGCAACCAGTTGGCATGCGAGGCACACTGCGCCACTTTCAATAGAAGCTACCTTGTAGCCTCTTGTGCCTTTCTCAACATCACCGTAGGCTTCTTTGATCTTCTGCGCAAGAGCATGGTTTGTGGTCTTTCCAGGATAGTACTCATGGGGATCAGGGCCCTGCATGCTAAGCCCGATGATCCTATTGATCAGTGATGGATCAACAGTTATGCGGTGATCTAACCGAAGGTATCCTCCATGGTAACTTGCTAGAAACAATTTTACATAAGCGTTCACCTCCTGGTGTCTGCCGAAGTGCGGTATTTTCATAACGTTGAGAAAAGTAGACTGCGTGAGGTTCATCGTCCATTGCTGAGGGATGAGATTTGAATTCTTGCCCTTAGTTCTCATCAAGTAGTTATACAGTGCGAGCAATCATTCTAGGGAAATCTAGTACTTCATGGTCCATAGCCTTACAACAGAGGCAATTAGGGTTTCTCCCAAAGAATTCCTTAGCAATATGTCGTGGTCTTCTACAACTGTAACAAAGAGTTAATCCTCTCTTTCTCTTCAATGATCCCCAAATTTTCTTATACTGTGCGCTAGGATCATAATGGCTAGCCTGCAAAAATTTCTTTCCACGATCCCGCATCCATTGGTTAGTCCAAAAATTCTTTCTATGCATAGGTATAACATATCTATCATTATACTTATCAGATCTATTCATATCGAATGTTCTTTCATCTAACAATGCCCTATTTTTCAAGCTAGGACAAAATATATCAAGCATGCCTAAATCCATACTTTAGAAAACAAAAATTTTCACTTCTTTTACTTCTACAGGGCACAAAGCTTCAAGATCTAAGAACTTTTAACTATTATTACCTTTATCAGAGCACATAGCTTACACACCTTACTTATTTTCTTCAGTATTAGCCTCGTTTCTTGCATATCTGACTTCTTTCCTTCATATCTGTCCTTCCTTATTCAACACAGAGCTTTTCAGATCAAGTGGATCATTGCACACCAGGGCATAGATCCATGCACAAAGATTTCACAATTTCAGGATGAATCTTTTGCACAAAGCTTCTTCTGCTCAGTTCCCAACAATCACAGTTTCAGGTCTCGAAAACAGAACCATTTGTTGGCACAGGGGCAGAACCAGGGTTCAACGCTACAACAACGCACCAACAAAACCCTAACTACCGACCCTTTTGGCAACACCTACGAAGCAAATGAAGTCTCACCCGAGGTAGAGGCAGAGCTGGTTGAAAGACTCAGGTGTCTGCAACCTTAGCTGGGACACAGATCTATGATTATAACACTTAGCAATCACCTATCATAGTTTATTCATCAATATTCATCCCTTATGATACTTTGTAGATTAGCACAGAGCATCACAGTATGTACTTAGATCTAAGATAATTTAGCACTTAGCCACAAAAATATTGATTAGATTCGACAGATCAAGCACTAAGCATATTACATACCAGATATAACATTCATTTATATCTTAGAATCACAAAGCATAAATATATATATCTCAACATATCAAGCACTCAACAAAGGAAGAGACAAACACATCAGGTCGAGGCACAAATCACAACACACAGGTTTACCGTGGTTCACCCCCACCCTGGGGCTATGTCCACAAAGTCTTCTTCTTTATTAGCTTCAGTTAATAAAGTTACAACAAAGAACCTCAAAACCATTACTCTGCACATGACAAAAGATCTGTGCATCTCGCTAGATCCTTCTTCCTTACACCGTAGCATAAAGCCTTCTACAGTCTCTCACAGGGACTTTTACTCAGCTCTACAAGTCTTACACAAAATGCACAAAGCCTTGATCACATAGATTCAACTCTTGGCACTTAGACTACATCACATAGATATATCCTCTACTACTTCTCTATATGGCCTAGACATCTATATATACATACAAAAGTGGGCCTAAGCATGGGTAAACCCACGGGTCGACATCCCTTTCCCATTACATTATCCCCCAAAACCCCAAAAGGACCCAAACATGGGTCTATCTCCCACGATTTCCGCTTTGCGTTTCACTCCATCTTTGACAAGCTGTCGAAGTCCCAAAAATGGTCAAATATGACCAAGTGTTCCTCAAACTTGGTCGAGAGCCAACACCAAGCAAGGTGGTTATCCTTCTTAAGCGAGTATGATTTTGATATAAAACACATAAAGGGAAAATAAAATAAGGTGGAAAATGCATTAAGTAGATATGAAAATCTGATCTATACAGTTACTAGAAGTAATTACGAAACATATTTATAAGAAAGGGTAAGAATAACAACTGAAAAAGACCCAAAATATCAAAACATCAGGTTAAAGATTGCTGATAATTCAACAGGAATAAAAGAATAAGACTTTAGATTCTCGAAAAGTGGGCTGTTAATGTATAAAAGCATATTATATGTGCCAGAACAAAATGAAATTAAGTTGTTAATTCTAGATGAATTGCATACGAAACCATATTATGGACATACGGGTTACCAAAAATTGATTACTATGCTGAGAAAATAATTCTATTGGCCAAATATGAAAGGAGAGAAAACTGAATATCTAGCTAGATGTTTAGAGTGTCAACAAGTTAAGGTTGAAGGCCAACACCATGCCAGACTACTACAACCTTTACCCATTCTAGAATGTAAATGGGAAGTGATAAGTATGGATTGTTTTACTGGATTACCTAGAAGTAGTAAAAAAAATGACTCAATTATGGTTGTAGTTGATAAACTAAGTAAGGAAACACACTTTATACCAACGAAACCAACCTACAAGGCTATTAATATAGCATAAATATTCATGAAGGAAATATTTAGGTTACATGGAATTCATAAAGTTATAATATCTGATAGAGATGTTGAGTTTACCAGGAATTTTTGGAAGGCTTTATTTAAAGGGTTAGATACCCAATTGAATTTCAACACTACTTGTCATCCGCAAACTGATGGGAAAACTAAAAGAACGAACTAGATTCTTGAAGACATGCTTATAATGTATGTTATGGATATACTTGGTAAATGAGAAGCATATTTGTACTTAGTTGAATTTGCTTATAATAATCATTATCAAGCTTCAACAAAATTTAGTCCTTTTGAAATTTTATATGGTAGAAAATGTAATACACCTGTTTCATGGAGTAATCCTATAAACAGATTGATGATAGGAACATATATGTTAAAATACATGGAGCTAATAGTGAAATAGGTACAACAAAACCTAAAAGTAGCTCAGGATAGACAAAAAAGTTATGTTGATGCAAAAAGGACTCCAAGAGAGTTCAATGTTGGAGATCATGTGTATATTAGAGTTAAACCTAAAAATATTTCTTTATGGTTGGGCATGTATACTAAGTTAGCACCTAGATATTGTGGCCCATTTGAGATACTTGCTCGAATATGACCAATAGCTTATCAATTTTCACTTCCATCTACGGTAAAAGTACATGATGTGTTTCACGTTTCATTATTGAAAAAGTATATACATGACCCTACTCATATTGTTGATTGGAAAATGATACAGGTGGAAACCATGGGTGAGTTCCTAGTAGAACCGGATCGTATTCTTGACAAGAGGGAAATTACACTCTGAAACAGAGCCATAGGATAGGTTAAGGTGCAATGGAAGCACCTTAGTCCCAAAGAGGATATTTGGGAAATGGAGAGTAATATGCGGGAAGCATATCCATTTCTATTCCAAAATGGTATTGATGAAAACTAATTATCACCGAGGATGGTGATAAGTTCTAATGGGGGGTGTATGTGATATCACACAACTTGGATTTTAATTATTATTTATATTATTCTTTTTTTTAGAATTTTAATTATCTTTCAAAAAATACAAATTGATCAAGTGGCCAAAATTGAATTGTAAGACCTTATTATTTTTATGAAATAAACATATGTGGAAAAAGCGGCACACATTGAAGCATCTGTTAAAATAGGGAGTTAGGAATCCAAAGGGGTCCACCAAGTGGCAACAGATTGAGACACGTTGTAGAGTTAAATTAACTTCAAAAAGACACATTCCAGATTTATAGTAGAATCTGTGAATAGGTGTACAGTTGAATCTGACAGGTGGTCAGTGAGCATGAGGATTGTTGGTTTGTTATCTGAGTTTATATATTTTACATGATTGAACCAAGGTTCAAGTTGTTAAGGTTTAACTTATTATTGAGATTCATTTCATTTCATTAGATAACAATAGCATAAATATGATCACTGAGAAATACACAATCAAAAGAGACACATAATTTATCCTGGGAAACCCTCATGGAGGAGAAAACCCAACAAAAATTTCCTTAATATAGATAGCCAATACAATGCCAAGAGATAAATCAAACAAATACAGAAAGTCCTCTCCCAAGAATGCAACTCTCTCTCTCTCTCTCTCTCTCTCTTTCTTCTCCAATTGTAGCTCTGAACTTGCTTCTTGATGAACAAGTGAGTGTGTGTCCAAATGAGGTGCTAGCCTCTTTATTTATACAATTATGGCATGTGTGGATGGAGGTGTCTTTTCAATGGCAGGGCCGACTTCTTCTTCTGGGTGTTCATAACCACCTTTAATATATTCTGGGGCTAACTTTTTATTCTGCCTATTACAATTAGGTTTTGACCAATCTGCAAAAGGGGATTTGTTCATTTACAATAGCCGGCATGATCAATCCACAAAAGGGGATTGATCTAATGAATAATACATCAATAATAAATATAATACTCTTTGTAGTTACATTATTTCAACATAAGTCTACTGAGGTTCCAACAAAGCCTCTAAAACTATTGACCCTCCTGGTAAACCAGAAGGCAATGCAACACACAAAGTGCACTGCAAGGCAACGCAACACACAGAGTGCACTGCACAGTCTCACCCGAGATAGTCTTAATGGGTGAATGAAATACTCAGGTGTTTGCAGTCTAGGATTGAGTGGAGATATGAGAAGTGTGTGCTGAGAGTTCTATTTAACTTATTAAGGCAATATACTATCATTCACGATTATGCATGGAATATAATCAAATCATTCATTAAACATGCTAATATCTATTCATAAATAGTAAAAGAAACACATGCATCCAATCACATAACTTAGATTTTATTGTGGTTCACCCCCTCCTGGGCTATGTACACAAAGATCTGGCTCTTAAGCTCTTTTATTTTGGCAATTCCAAAATAACAGCGCCACGCACTTTACAACTCCCCTCACTCTGGTAGAGATCTATTATGAGGTGGACTAGATCGCACCAGGCTCCTTAGCTTGTGATCTAACCCTCCAGATCTACCCTCCTTACTCCTCTACAGGTCAAAAACTTACAAAAAAGGTTAAACAAAGTTCCTCTATGCCTCTGTCTCTTCTCTCTTCTCCGCCACTACTCTCAATCGTTCTATATATATCTCTATATCTATATATCTCTATATATATACATTTTTTGGCTCATCAACCATTACAATGTTATTTCAAAAACCCTAACCCTAACATCGTTAGGTCTTCCATGCATGCATGCGTGCAACTCTTCCTTCCAGCTGTCGTTATCCTCATGCACACCTTTCTTCCCAAAATAGTATTTCTTTCCGCTTTGTCCTGCTTCCAACAAGCCCCCAACATTGACATGTGGCTTGTCCTAAGCCACCTAACCTTTGTGTGCTTCATCGATCTCCCTGGTGATCGCTTGGAACTTCTCCATGAGCTCTTTTGTGTGCGTTTGGGCCTACATGGTCTTCTCCTTGAGGGCATCCAATACCTATACTGCAATCTCATCGCTAACCATCTTTTCACATTCTTCCTGGGTCTATGCCATATATGTTTTGGCTTCCTCTACCTATGCAATGATCTCCGCTTCTCACTCCTGGAGCGGTTCCATTTGGACCTGACACTCCTTTTTCTGTGTCTGCGTAGTTATGAGTTATGCCTATAGTTTATTCACGTCTTTCACCCCTTTGACATGCTCTATGTTTGACATTATCTTCTGCCTCTGCTTGAGGTCCTGGATAGCTACGCTTATCCTTTCTCCTTTATGGTCCCGCTGATCCTCTTTTAGCTTTGTCTAGAGCTGTGCTACTTTCTCGAACAAGTCATCCGCTATGTGGAATTTTCATTCTATCTCTCGTATATGCATTGTTTCCTCCTATTTCCTTTGCTCCCTCACCTCCGGTGGAGTGGTAGGTGTGAGATGCTCGCGGAGATTCTCGATATCATGTTGGTATTGATCAATTGTATGCACAATCTGATCAATCCTATCTATTGTTGTGACTTCATCTATCTGCGTGGTCTTTGGAATATTTTTGTAGGCTAAGAACACTTTCTGTTCTAGTCCCTTCACGCGTTCCCTCTCCTATTTGGTCTCGATCTTGGCTTGCTCGAATACCAATTCTAACTCATCACGTTTATCCTTTACTTGCTGCAGTTCGACAGTATCTGTGCTTGCATGTGACTGTACCTCCTGTGTAATGCTGACCTGTAATTTATATAAGGCCTTGGTTGGTATTCGTGGGAATACCAACCTCAATTGAGCCAAGTCCTTTAGGGGTGTCTGCCCCACAATTTCGTCCATTCGAAACATGTTGGTTGTAACGTGAAATGTTGATCTCGGTTGTGGTATCTTCTGAACTGTATCCTGCTCGCTTGCTTCAGGTTCTCCTCCTGTCTGTGATGTAAACGGGCCCGTTTCTACGCTAATATCGGATGCCTGCGCTTCCTCGATCTTCCTGAGGAGATATTGCATGTATGACATCTCTTCTTCAATTCTTTCCCTTTATCGTGCAACATTCTCAAAGTCCTCGAATGTGCGATATTGTCCCACCATTTCTGCATCATCCTCCATGATCATGTATTCTGGAGGCGTTTTATGCACCTTCGTCTTCTTGCGTGCACCCCCCGTCTGGGTGGCTGGTCGCTTAGTATGGCTTGGCTCTTGTGGAGTAGGACTTGATGTAGTCCCTTGTGCTATCTCAGCCTATTTATGCTATACTTGGGGTGCCTCCTTATTGTTCTTCTTCCATGTCTGGAATGTTGTCTTGGATGTCCCCCCTTTCTTTTGCGGTGGCTTGTTTTGACCTGTCCTTGGTTTCTTGGGAACTATTACTTCCTAAGTCTGTGTCTGTTCTTTCCCTACCTCCTCAGCATGTGTATGTTCCTGCCTTGCCTCCTCCTCTTCTACCCCTGCAGGTATGTCTCGAGTGATGACTGGAATCCTCTACTCATCGTCCCAATCCTTGATGGCCATTTCTATGTCCCCCTCTGTAATGAAGTAGTGCAGTTGTAGCCATTGCTTGTTAGGGTCCTTCCATGACTGGATCCACATCACATGTCTAGTGGCTTTGAATTTGTTTATACCTTGATAGTTTACAACTACCTGCGGTGTTATCCTCCAGATGTTGGCGATGGTCTCCTGTAGGTCGTAGAGATATCCCTCGAATATAGCTACATTCATTCTCCTATTCTTGGTGTCCAAAGCGGCTCCAATCGAGAAGTATCTCGCTCCATGATTGGGTTTGGGTCTAGTGGAAAAAAATGCGTAGTTCGGCTCCTTCCTTCCCATAATGGCTACTAGGATGAGTAGCCATGAATAGTGAAATTCTGTCCCTAGATCCTGCACATCCTTGCAGTCGTCTAGAAACAGATTCAACAAATAAGGGGCCCAACTGATTATGGTGCCCTCGACACACTGTGCTGTAACTGCGACAACCCTGACTGGGACTTCCTCCTTACGGAATTTCCTGAGCAGCTTGCAGGCCATAATTTTTGTGGCCATTCTCGTCGCGATGTCACTGATCCACTTGATAATGATTCAACGTGTCCCCCTTTCAGTGTCGTATTTATTCTTCATCTCCTCGACGAGTGTTTTCTCCTTTGTTTTTTCCTCGAGGAACTGTGCGGGATCCATGCCCCGTGATGGAAGCCCTGTGATGTCTACAATGGTCTCTACGTCTATTGAGATGAGCTTGTCCAACCACAGATCTTTTCCATGTGTGACCGCCATCAAATTCTTGACGCAACTATTTGCATACTGGCCTCTGCCAAAGTGTGGTAGGTTCAAGAGACATAATATCCTAGTTTTTTCCAGTCCTGCGGCCCATTGGACTTGCTGATGAATTAGTTTCCCAAAGGGATCTACACCCACAGTCAGTAGGTAGACTTTCTTAGAGAACTCTGGGAACTTGTCCGTTTCCATTACATCATGGTCTAAGTACCTTAATTTTTCTACATAACCTAACAAATCTGCTTTTACCCGTACCACTTCTGGTATGCACGGTAAAACAATTTATGCGATGGGTTGTTTGTGGGGAGACCTAGGTACCTTCTGCTTGTCTCTTTTCTGAGGTGGCTGACTTGAGGTTCCAACCTCCATCGTTCATTTTTCAACATACTGCTCCGATCGGCCAGTGACATTTTCTACTGCTCCCTCCTATGGGTGCTCCATCATAGTTGTTTGTGACTCTTCTGGCTTGACCACTTCTTCCTGATTTGGAGCCATCCGATCTCTGCTTTGTCTTGCACTCCTCCTTCGACAGGTTGTCAAAGTCCCAAAATAGGTCACTATGACCAAGAATCTCCCAAAACTTGGTCAAGGGCCAACAAGCCCCCAACACTCACCTGTGACTCATCCCGAGTCACTATGGTCTGATCAGTTCTACTTCGAAGGCCTCGAGATTGGCTCAAGCTTCTTTAACCTACTTTTGTGTGATGAAATCTTGCTCGGTGAACTTTTGGATCACTGTGTTAATTACTAGCCCTTCTAGGCACTGTTCTGCTGCAATGACAACCTGTTCTAACTCTACTCCTCGACTCTCTACCACTAGAAACAAATGGAATTCCTTACCTTGCACATGTTGAAGCCATTGAGTGACTTCCATCACTTTTCTTTGAAGCATATGGATCTGCTGCTGAGCTGTGTGTTTCTCCTAAGACCGCTTCATTCTTTCTACGATGGATAGGGATTTCAGCTGCGCCTGTAGTGTGTCTGCGTGTTGCTTTGCTTCCTGGAGTTACGACTCCAGTGTTTGTAACTCTGGGTTCTTAGTGAGGTATTCATATGTATGGGCGCTATGGTTACTCAGTTGCTTACACTCCAAGGCAAGGTCTTTTAATCTATTAACTGCGCTACGGGAAGTTGCTTCCCTTAGGTATCTTACATCTTTAGGGGTCTCGGGCATAGTGTGGAGTTCCAAGTCTGCTATGTGCTGTTGGAGCTGCTGGATTACCTCTTCAAGTTGTGCCACCTCTTGTGGAAATTGTTCTTCAACCTTTACTTTGACAACTGTCACAGAGCGAAGTGCTCTGTGAACATTTCCTTTGCTTTCAGTTGCTCGGAGAGTAAGCTTTTCCCGTTTTGCAACATTCATTTCTCCTCAAGGTCTTTCTATACTTGTGCTAAAGCCTAGGTGGCTTGTGCTATCTCTTGCTGAGCTCGTCGAAGGTGAGCTTCGATTGTATCAACGATGCAATGTAGTTGAGCTGGCTCATCTCCCAGTTCTGGTGTTTTCGATGGCAGAGGCGTAGTAGAAACTGCATGGCTGGACTGTAATGCCTATTGCACTCCTTGAAGTTCAACCTTGATCTGATTGAACACCTCCTCTTGCTTAGCTTTTTGCTTCTCTGGTATCTCCAATGAACCATCATTCAGTTTTGCAGCGATGAAGTCAAATTCGTCTAAGTTGAGGGTGGTCTCAAATTTGGTCCTTGTTGCTTTTGATTTCTTCCTAGAAGAAGGATTCAGGGGGGAAACCTTCCTTTTCTTCGAGGGTTTCTCCTCATCTCTAGGTGGTGTAACCTCGCCTTTCTTCTGTTCAACTTCTACACCATCTATCTCTCTGCCATCACCTCCTTGCTCAGGTGAGATAAAAGCAGTCTTCGTTGAGGTACTACTTACATCTTGAGCTTCTTCATTTTTCTTAGTCTTGCTCAGTCCAGGTGTATCGTGCATTGATTTTGGACTGTCAATATCAGATAGCTCTGTGGGGTCTACTGGGATGAGGAGGTCTACTGACCATTCCTTAGTAATCTCTTCTAAGTCTTCCTCCGTCAGCTTGTAGTATGACTATAGCTGTTGTTTATGCTCATCATCGCGTGCTGTGATATAGATGAAATGGCAGTCCACGCTGAATTTTATCAAGAGCCTAAATCTGTGGAGAGTGTTTAGGGTTATACGAGGCTCACACTGGATGGCTGTCTTCAGTTGGTTGTAATAAGTGTGGAGGACGACATTTGATTTCCACTATTTGTTCATGTCACTAAAGTACCATAGTGTGTCGAACTTCACGGCCAGAGGTTCAAAGGGCTCGATGTTCGGGAAGGTCACACATTCCAACATCTCCCATGCGATAAAGGCGATCAAGATGAGAAGCCAGCTGAAGTGGAATTCATATCCTTGGTCCTACGCTTCCTTGCAGTTGAGTTCCAACTTGTTTACAATGTACTTTGCCCAATTCATTTGTAGGCCCTCTGTGCACTTTCCTGCGAGGTCGACTACAAATCCAGTCACTTGGGTGGGTCGGTTCTTGCGAAATAACTTTCCCGCGATCAATTGATAGGACAGGTGCACTGAGTCACTCTCGATAGAGGCTACCTTGTAGCATTGCGTTTGTTTCTCTACATCTCCATAGGTGTCCTTAATCTTTTGTGCAAGAGCGTGATCCATGGATTTTCCCAGGTAAAAATCCTGTGGGTTAGGGCCTTGCATGCTTAGCCCTGTGATCCGATTGATCAACGTTGGATCCACTGTGATACAACGGTTCAACCATAAATATCTGCCATGGTAGCAAGACAACAACAACTTGATGCATGAGTTCACTTCTTGGTGCCTACCGAAGTGAGGAATCTTCATGACATTGAGTAGTGTGGACTGCGTCAGGTTCATGGTCCATGACTAGGGGATGATCTTCTGGTTCTTTCCCTTATTTCTGGTCAGATACTTGTGCAGGGTGAGCATGTTGTACACCTTCCTGTCACCGAGGTTGAAGTCCCTAAACTTCAACTTTGCAATCTTATCTTGGTCTGTGTGCTCTACGCGTATCTCTTTCGGGAGGTACACAATGACCAAAGCATACTCAAATTCTTTGGGCACACTCTCATGATTTATCGTGCTAATCAGAGGGGGTAGATAGGTGGGTAATATACTCTGGATTAACTTAGCATTCGCGAGATCATCCCTATGCTTAGTTCTCTTTTCATCTCTTGGTTGGGATGGATGGAGAGGCCAACAATCCTCTCATCAAAGATGCTTGTACACCTATAGACACTCCTCTCTCTGACATGACTCTTTCAGTCATTAAGTCGAGGAGAACTTCCGTTACTTATTCTTCAACTGCGGTGAGCTCCTCAGACATATGCGCTCCAGATTAAAATTATCGGGGTCATGATGATCTTAGATACGACACTAGAACAAACAACAATAATGTAATGATCACTGTATACAATTGACTTAGTCTGCGGGCTTCAAATTCTCAGTTAGAAAAAGTGTTCTCCATGGATGGCGCGATGGGATAAGTAAGCAACTCAACAATGGTTTGCTTGTAATGGGTATGAAGCTTCATTAACTCTTTTTTTGTCCATTACGGTGCGGTTTAATGGTCTGGTGTCGAGCTATAAATGATTTTCAACCCGTTTGGAGAGGGAGTCGAACAGATATATCGGTCCCAATGGCTATTTTGCTTCGCCATGGCGAAGTGCCATGTGTCATTGTTTTGATATCCCAACGAAGCTCTAATTATGCAAATTTTTTGTTTGCAAAGTTCCCTCTGGAACCTTTTGTAACTTTTCAATCTTATCCCTCTTCTTACTTAGCTTTCTAGTCTTCTTTCCAGTGAGCTTCGACTCGATATGTCTTTTTCCATGCTGATTCTTATCTTATTTTAACATACTCATTGCGCACTGTTGATATTCTTTCCTAGGATTCAGGGGTAACACCTCTTCTTTATCTGCAGTAAGTAATTCAATCTCCTGTGGGTCTTCAGCTTCGACATCAGGGTCTCTAGTGTCAAATAGCTTCGATATGTTCTCGTGTTCTTCAATCAATTGTGCTATCTTTCTGGTCATGAAATCTTTTAATTCTTGTTTCTTCTTCTCCAAAACTTCTTCTTCTTTTTTTCGTCTGGCTTAAGCTTTGTCAATCCAAGGTTTTCCTATTAACATGGTAAACGGGGCATGGTCTTCAACAAATTTAATAATCTCAACATCTTCCTCTATCAGAGTTCCGTTGATGGTCATAGGTATCTGAGCGAGCCTTCCGCACAGGTTTACCAATTTTCCTCTGAATAACCCAATTCCTCCTAATGAAGGAATCATAACAGGCCTTCCTATAGCTTCCAAAGTTCTCTCTGTCATGATATTCACTTGTGTTTCCTCATCTAGAACATAGTCGATATCAAAGTCTCCTATTCTTGCTTCGATGCATTATTTTCCTTTGAAGATCTCTGATAATCTGATATGTCGTTGGTTATTCAGGGTTTCTTTCATCTGTAGCAATGATTGCTCGGATCCTTTCTGGTATTCAGCCATAATCCCAGTTTCTGGATCTGCCTTAGGGTTCTCTTGATTAAGATTCATTCTTTCAAGATTATCAATCATTCTAGGGCAATCCAATACTTCATGGTCTAGAGCCTTACAACAGAGGCAGCTAGGATTTCCACCAGGGCATTCTTTAGCAAGATGTCCCGGTTTTCTGCAACTGTAACAGAGGGTTAATCCTCTCTTTCTTTTAAATGATCCCTGCCTCTTCTGTATTGCACACTAGGATCATAGGAGCTAACCTGCAATAAATTCTTTCTAGGAGCCTGCATCCATTCGTTAGTCCAAAAATTCTTTCTATGCATAGGTATAACATATCTTTCACTATTCTTGTAAGATCTATTAATATCAAATCTTCTTTCGTCTATCAATACCCTAGTTTTCAAACTAGGACAAATTTTATTAAACATACCTAGATCCATACTCTAGACACAAAAATTTCTCGTTATCTTACTTCTACAGAGTACAAAGCGTTCATATCTAAATTTTTTTACTATCTTTACCTTTATCAGAGCACAGAGCTTGCAGATCTTACCTCTTTTAATAAAAAATTCTCACTTCTACCTTTCTTAGAGCACAACGATTTCAGATCTTGCTTCTTTTCTTCAGATCTGACCTCTTTTCTTCAGATCAGGCTTCTTTCTTTTAGCACAAAGTTTTATAAGTCAAGTATAATACTGCGCACTAGGGCACAGATCTACGCACAAATCTTTCACAATTTCAGGATGAATCTTTGCCCAAAGCTTCTTCTTTCTCAGTTCCCAGCAATCACAGTTTCAGGTCCCGACAATGGAACCATTTGTTGGAAAATTTTCACCAGCAACCTTAAGTAACCAATCCTCATTTGAGTGAACGATGAATACTTTCACCAACATGTTTCATAGTCTAGGTGAGAAGGCATAGTTTGAGAGGAATATACTCATGGGATTACTTAGTTACTACCCACCCTATTCCATTGGAATAACACCATCAGAACCCACAATCTCCGTAAAAAGAGTGATCGACATAAATCCAAGGACATCAAATTAGTGGTAGCTCTTCCCGATTGCTCGGACTACAGGATTCCATGATCTCCTAAAAGTGAGTAATTTTATGCTTCCAACAATACTAGCCCTTCGAGCGAGTGTTGGCCCTCATTACAGATTTTGTCACTAAGTCGAGTCACTTCCTTGGTCATAATAAAAGCCAATAGGGGTAGACCCAGGGTTCAACGCTACAACAACGGACCAAGAAATCCCTAACTACCGGTCCTTTCGGCAACAACTGCGAAGTAGATGAAGTCTCACCCGAGGTAGAGGTAGGGGTGGTTGCAAGACTCAGGTGTCTGCAACCTTAGATGGGACACAGATATGTGATTATAACACTTACTAAAGAACTTAGCACCGTCAGTTCCTCAATATGCAAGCAATATCCACTTCGCTAATAAAATAGGGATTCACAACGTTCACACTGATATAATGTTCTTAAGTACTTAGCATCAATAGATAGGTCAGATCTAGCAGACCAAGAACTCAACACATTCATATGGATTAGATGTAATATTCTCACATATCATTATCACTAAGCATAAGCAGATCTATCTAATCATCTTAAAGCACTTAGCAAAAGAAGACATAAACACATTAATACAAGCACAAAGTAAGACAACACAATGTTTACGTGGTTCACCCACACCCCGGGGCTATGTCCACCAACTCTTCTTATTTATTGTCTTCAGTAGATCAGTTACAACCACAAAGCCTTCAAAACCCTTACTCCACACAGGACAAAAGATCTGCGCAGCCTGCTAGATCCTTCATCCTTGCGTTACAACACTAAGCCTTCCTAAACTTCTTACAATGACTTGCACTTAGCTCTGCAAGTCTTACACATATACTTCAATCACATAGATCTAGCACTTAGCTCATCAATCTACCAATCGGTTCTTTATCAAATTTCTTAGACATCTATTTATACTTTACAATATAGGCCTAAGCATGGGTAAATCCATGGGTCGACATCCCAATCCCATTACATATTCCCAAAAACCCAAAAAGGACCCAAAAGTGGGCCGATATCCCTTGATCTTCGCTTCGTCTTGCGCTCCTCCTTTGACAGGATGTCAAAGTCCCAAAATAGGTCACTATGACCAAGAATCTCCCAAAACTTGGTCAAGGGCCAACAATGACTCTTCTGGCTCGACCACTTCTTCTTGATTTGGAGTCGTCCCATTGACTCTCGGGGCTTCAATGGGGTTTTCTGGTTGCACTTGGTTTCCTACATCCTCATTTTGTCGGCCCTGTCCGTCTTCTGGCATATCAATGTCCATGCCTGCAGGTGCTGTCTATTGAGTTTCTTCTTTGATTCATGTGGGGCTTCCCATTGTTGTATCTGGTGATGGGATTTCTTCCACATTGACAACTTATGGTGGTGGAGATGGATGTTGTTTGCTTCCTTGCAATTGTGTTTGTGCTCTGGTCCTAACTATGGGTTGTCTGACAGTATGGCTCGGTTCTCCTTGTTTAGGTGGTGCCATTATGGTAAAAAAATGTTGCTCTCCAAGCTTAGTAGCCTCTGCAACCTCTGTAAACTTTGCAACTTTTACTCTTTGCTATGTCTGCTCTATCGCTCTCTGCCTTCTCTGATTTTGCAATAATCGTTTTCTCCCATGTCCTTGCTTTGTATGGGCATCATGTGAAGCTCTTCAAAGATGTTACCTCTATTATGAATTCAATGAACTGACGAAACCTTCATACTTTCCATTACTTTCCCTCTCTGTCTCCAGTTGGCGCTATTAATGCAACGTCCCATCAGTCATTTTCGACATTCAATTCCGCTAGCCTTCGTCACTTACCGCTTCTTTTTTCGTCTCCTCCTTTCTTACTTGTTTTCATGTTGAACTGACCGTTGGCCTTGTCTTCGTCGAGATCTTATTACCGAGTGTGCGTGCTCCTTCTCCTTTTGACACATTGTAGCTCTGTGGGTACTGTTTGATATCCTGCCTTTTTTTTTTTCAAACTGTGCGGTGGATTTCAAGTTATGGGTGGTCGAATGTCCTGGTACAGTTTATGTCAGCTCCCATTGATCATTCCTCTGAGGTCTGTGCCTCCTAATTCCTTCAACTGTACGACTCCCCCATCTATCACAATTTTTACTTCATATGGTCCTAACCAGTGCATTCTAAGTTTTCCTAGATGCTGAATGGATTTATTGTCATACATCAACACTAAGTCGCCTATCTTGAAAGTTTTCCTCTTAATATGTCTGTCATGCCAAGCTTTGTCCCTTTCTTTCTAAAATTTTTGGTGGAATCCTGCTAGGATCCTATCTTCCTCCATGACCATCAGTTTATTCAGCCTATCCTGTACTGCGCCTCATTCTGTCATGTTTGTGATCGCTGCTACGCGCAGGCTGGGTACCAAAAATTCTAATGGAACCATGGCTTCTTGTCCATATACCAATCATAATGGCGTGTGTCCTGTCAAATTATTGCATGTGGTCCTGTATGCCCACAATACTGCTGGTATTTTTAGGTTCCAATCATCCCTGTTGACGTTACAAATCTTCGTTAGTGCATTTTCAAGGATCTTGTTAAATGCTTCTATTGTTCCATTTGCTTGTGAATGATATGGTGTACTCTTTTGATGATGGACTTAAAATTATTTAGTCATGGCCTTAGTAGTGCTATTAATGAAGTGAGTGCCTTGATCACTCATCAAAATCCTTGGGACACCAAATATAGTGATCACTTGCTCAAATAGAAAGTGTGCTGCTGTTTCTGCGCTGCAATCTTTAACTGGTGTTGCTTCCACCCATCTTGTTAGGTATTTTGTCACAGTGATAATGTACCTTGCTCCTTTCCTCTTTGCTGGCGGGTTTATTGGTCCCATGAAATCTATTTCCCATTTGTTGAATACCTGCAAATTTACCTATGGTAGTAGTGGAATCTCGTCCCTTCGATTAGGTTTACCAAACCTTTAATAGACATCGCATCTCTGGCAGTACTCTTTTGAGTCTTTGTGAATGGTCGGCCACCATAGTCCTGTGCGCAATACCTTCTGCATGGTAGCTTTGTCTGCATAATTTCCTCTTGCTATTCCTTCATGGGATTTTGCTAAAATCCTTGGTCTTTCATGTTCTAGCGCATATCTTCGCAAGATGCTATATGTGCCCATTTTGTATAAGTGTCCTGTAATTAGCTGATAGTCTACAGCCCGAACTACCAGGTTTTTCTTCTGTGCAGTGTTGTACTCCTATGGTGTAGTCCCTGTACTCAAGTACTGGATGATGTCAATGAAATATTCATCGGTGATCTGGGCTGAAAATAACTGCGCGTACAAAAAAATGTCCTCTAAGCTTGTAGGTTCTTCTCCGTTCGTGACCCTTGATAGATGGTCAAGTCCTACATTCATCTTTCCTGGCTTGATTATTACTTCAAAATCAAATTCTTGAAATAGTAGTAACTATCGATAGATTCTCCCCCCCAACACTGGCTTGTTGAATAGGTATTTAAGGGCCGAGTGATCTGTGAACATCTTAAAATGTTTTCCCAGTAAGTAATGTTTGAAATTATGCAGTGCGTAGACCATAGCTAGGCCTTCCCTCTTTGTAGTGTTATAGTTCTGCTCAGATTCTAACAATTTTCTGCTCGCGAATGTTATAGGATGATCCAAATATCCTACTCCTGGCTGCGCCAAAATAGATCCAAGTGCTATGGCTGATACATCTACATGTACATGGAATGTATTCTCCCAGTCTAGAAATACTAGTATTGGCGCTGTTACCGTATTTTTTTTTAGTGTATCAAGACCGTGTTGACAATATTCATTCCACTAAAACTTTGTATCTTTCCTTAATAGTTTCTCCATTGGAACGGTGATCTGTGCGTACCCTTTGATGAATTTTCTGTAGTATCACGTGTGTCCCGATGTCGCTCTTAGTTGACAGACTGTTTTTGGTGGTGGCAAGTTAACAATTACTGCAATCTTTGCAGGGTCTACTAGTAAACCTTGCTTGCATACTATATGGCCCAATAGTATCCCAAATGGTGTTCTGAAGATGAACTTATTGATCTTTAATGATATCTGACACTGCCTGCATCTTTCTAACATTAGTCGAAAGACCTCTACATGGTCTTTCAATAGACTATAGATATTCCAATCATCCAAATATACCTCTAGAAGCTTATGGATAAATTCGTTGAATGCAACGATGACTACTCTGGAAAATATTGATGGCGCATTCTTTAGTCCAAAGAACATGACTGTGTACTAGTAGGATCCCCATTCTATAGTAAACATGGTCTTGTATCTGTCTTCCTGTGCTATCTTGATATGGTGGTAGCCTGAGAATCCATTAGTGAATGAGTAAACTTCACGTCCCCTTATGTTCTCCAACACTTCATCTGTGAAAGATGTAGGGAACGGGTCATGTAGGCATGCATCGTTCAACTTCCTCAAGTCGACACATATTCTAACCCACCTTGTTTTTTCTCCTGAACTACCATCATAATTATCCATTCTGATTCTTCCACAGGTTCTATGTTGTCGACTTCAACCATCCTATCGATCTCAGCATAAATACAAAAGGAAATTGTTGCAGAGTTTAAATGAAATTCCTCATGCACAAAATCGAGATGAATCATTACCAATTTAACGAAAAACTAGTAGCATATATTTCGAAAGGAAACAAATACAATGATTATGTATATTCCACAAGGGAAATACCCGTGAAGAGAAACAAAACCGAAATAATGACTGTATATAAATGTATGGAAACAATAACCAGGGTATTACAAAGTATGAAGATGAGTAAACAACAAAATTCCATGAACACTATTACAATTTTACTTAGAATAATCCTCGAAAAAAATGCCAAACACGAAGGTAGTAAAGGTTGGAACTCGAATACCTTTCTGGGCAAAGGTATTCCGACGTCTCCATGGTACCAATTCCCATAATACCTGTACATCAATTAATAACACAATTTAGGATGGAATTTAGAGTTATTTTAAAAACAATATAAGTAATTTCATAACTAAAATATCAACTTACCATGGGTATACCGAGTATTCAGTATAGGGAGTCGAAAGGCTGATGGGTACCCTCGAAAACAAAGATGTAGGGCCCATCATTAGTCTTTTACCTGAGAGAAAGGATATCAATATTTATAAAGAAAACATTATTACAGAGTAAAACTAGAAAGTAAATCGACTCTATGAGAAACCAATATTTCTATTTAAACATGATTCCAAGATGGGTTCGTATCTCATAGAAGAACTAAACAGGTTCTTTGAACTATCAAATTCCATAGAACAACGAGTCCAGGGGTAAGACACTTCAGACCATGAATAAACTGGAAACGAAAGTTTATCACAACCAGAGTATAAACCATAAGATTTATATAACAGGCTTACACAATGAAGTAACAAATCCACCATGGAAAATGTCACAGAGACAGAGCCAATGACCTAATAGTTACCGCCACTGCGAGCTAGGGGCTCAATTAAACACAAATTATAGAGAAAAAAAACAAGAGAAGGAGTCATTAAACCTTATCAGTTCCGTGATGATGCAACCATAAGCAACCCGACAATGCCATGCACTGATTACATAGTGAAAACACTCAATACTATGAGAACCTCTAAGAGAAAACACAGAGAAGAGAATAAAAACCACGAATTGTGAAATGAGCCAAACCTGGGAAAGTTTGGAAGGGTTAAGGCTTCAACCCAAAACCATAACCCTTGGAAAAAAAAAGACCCTACGCGTGTACATCCTTAGGACAAACACTGAGTAAATATTGTCTCGAGATGGTAAGTACAGGTGGCACATGCAAATCGCATGACATGATGGCTAAATGACGAGAAGTTGGTGGAAAATTCAATTAAGGACGATACTCATACGGGTTAAATGACCTTGTAGAACGCTGTGACAACTCTCTGCATGCCAAATGTTACCCACTGCATAATACGACCAAGTTGGTAATAACACATATCAAATCCCGTATTAATGTTGTGTATTAAGCACCAACATTCAAATAAAACCCAAACTTAATACATGTGAAAAGTAATGTATGGCGTGACAATGATACCATGGGTGATAATTCAATCGAGGAAGATTAGCAAGGATCACATAATACAAATACTATGATAACAAGGAACTTGTATCAAATATCAACGTTAACCATATGAAGGTTTGACAATTAATTAATCATGCTAGACCTATTTAGAGTAACTTGTCCTCGAGTCGAAATAGGAGTAACTTTAGAATATGGAAACTTAGCATATATGCATATAGGTTATCAAATTAATAAGTCATATGGAATAAGAATTAGGATAACCTCAAAAAATATTGTTAAGTATGAAGTTTCTCAACTCACAATTAGTATAGAACAAAAATAACTTAGGTGGCGAGAAATTGTGGAGGAGGGTAAGTAAATTAGAATGTTAGAGTT
>SNQJ01S0025359.1:13885-24602 GCA_010110895.2 Picea sitchensis
TGTTGGAGATGTGGAAAAGAAGGGCACTACAAGAAGCAGTGTAGATCCAAAGTTGAGAAAAAGAAGGGATCTAAAGAATCTCCTTCTACAGAAGAAAATACCTCCAAGGAAGAAGGAGGGGATGTGTACTTGGCTTCTTCAAGCACACATGCAGATCATGGGGCATGGTTGGTTGACTCAGGTGCATCCTTTCATATGACTCCCCACAGGGAGTGGTTCTGGGAATATAAAAGGTATGATGGAGGTAATGTTTTCTTAGGTGATGATTTGAAAAACAAAATCATAGGGCGAGGAAAAGTCAAGTTGAGGCTCATATATGGAAGGATTAGAACACTGCCTAGTGTTATGCACATCCCAAGTTTGGCCAAAATTTTGATTTTTGTAAGCAAAATGGACGATGCAGAGGTAAAAACAATATTTGAAAAGGAAACCTGTAGGATGGTTCGAGCAGAAAATAGTGTTGTTGAAAGGAGTTTGGTTTGGAACTCTGTATAAGCTGCAAGGAAGCACTATTAGTGATGGGTGTAATAGTTCCATTGTTCCTAATATTAAAGTTGAAGAAGAAAGAACTTCTACAGTCTTTGGAGAAAAGGCTATGTTGTGGCATCAAAGACTGGGGCATATCGAAGAGAAGGGTCTTCGACTAATACACGGTAAAGGTATAGTTGAAGGTATGCATAACTGCTCTCTGTATTTTGATTTCTGTGAACATTGTCTATGGGAAGCAAAATCGGGTAAGATTCCCCTCTAGTGCAACGAGGGCAGAAGGAATTTTACAGTTAGTTCAAAGTGATGTTTTTGGACCTGTGTCGGTCCTATCATTGGGAAAATATGCGTACTATGTCTCATTTATAGATGACTTCTCGAGGAATACTTGGATATATTTCCTCAGGAAGAAACCTGAAGTCTTTGACAGGTTTAAAGAGTTTAAGCCTCTTGTTGAGAATCAAACAGATAAAAGAATTAAGGTGTTGAGGACAGATAATGGCGAAGAGTTATGCAACAATGAATTTGAAGAATTTTGTAAGAAGTGTGGTATAGCAAGGCAGGAGACTACTCCATATACACCTCAGCATAATGGAGTTGTATAAAGGATGAACATGACGCTAATGGAAAAATCAAGGTGCATGCTTAATGGTGTCGAGTTAAGGCAATAATTCTGGGTAGAGGCAGTGGGTAATGCATGTTACCTCATCAACAGATCACCCTCATCAGCGTTGGATGACAAAACTCCACAAGAGGTATGGAATGGTAAGGAACCTTCTTTAACACATCTCAAGGTATTTGGCTATGATTCATATGTTCATGTTCCAAAGGAAAACATGAGTAAGCTAGATAAGAAGGCTAAAAAGTGTATCTTTATTGGATATAAAGATTGTCTCAAAGGTTATAAGATTTGGAACCCAGAAACTAAGAAGGTAGTGTATAGCCGAGATGTGGTATTTAGAGAAATGAAAGATGTTATTACAAAGGAAGTCCTACCAAGTAAGGAAGAACCAGAGAAGATAGAGTTTGATTTAAAGGATGATGAATCAGACTCTACAGAAGAACAAGAATAAGAAGAAGAAGATCCTCATACTCCAGTATTGAGGAGATCGGTTCAAGAAAGAAGGCTACCAGAAAGGTATACTCCATCTGATTTCTGTTCAAATTTTGATTTGTCTATTACTGATGATGATCCTAGAACTGTCAGGGAGGCAGTGGATTTAGAGGATGGAAATCTATGGAAAAGGGCCATGGACGAAGAAATGGCATCTTTGGATAAGAATGAGGCTTGGGATCTATTGGAGTTTCCGATTGGAAGAAATCCCATTGGTAGCAAATGAGTATTTAAAAAGAAGCTTAATGCAAAAGGAAACGTGGAGAAATACAAAGCTCGGTTATTAGCAAAAGGTTATTCCCAGGTTGAGGGAATTGATTTTTGTGAGATTTTTTCTCATGTTGCCAAGTTAACCTCTATAATATTTTTGTTATTTGTTGCTATTGCATTTGATTTTGAAGTAGAACAGATGGATATCAAGACTGCATTCCTACATGGGGATCTGGAAACCCCCGACTCATGTCCTGAAAGTCCTGGGTGACTTTGGTGAAATAGAAACCCCCAACTCTCGGGAACAACTCAAAATTTGATTAGCGTTCTGATAACGAGAATACGGGGGTCTTTTTGCTGCGCAAACCATACAAGGGCCATCAAATACCACCATCTATGCTCTTGCTTTGTGCTTGCATTCTATTAACGAAGAGTGAGGTTGTCGAGAATGCCTGGACATAGGAGAGGGCAATATCAGAAATGGTCTTCTCAGACTGAGGGACAGTTATCTGCGTTATGCTACATATTTTTTTTTCCCGAGCAACGCCACGATGGATGTTACTGCCCTTTTATCTTCAGGTTACCCAAAATCACAATCATTTTCTATTAACTTCTAGTTTGTTAAGACAATAGTTTATATTTCACAGATTGTGTGGATAGATGGTTAAGATTAGGGTTACAAATTATTGTTTTGAAGGAATAATTAGTACTCCTATGTTAAAAATGGTTGTTGTTGTCAGAATCCAGTGGTCAGCTTATTAATCAAGGAAATGGACGTTAAAAATGGGCGTTTTTGTCAGAATCCAGTGGTTAGCTTATTAATCAGAAAAATGGACGATGTTTGGTTCAATTGAGCGATTAAATTATAAAAATTGACCATAAAGTGGTATGCTCATCTAATTTGCCTCAAGTTATTTGTTTTAGATGTTGTTACTCAAAAAGATTTGTATATAATTTAAATTATAATTGGGCGGAGCACACATAAGGTAAACTAGTATAATAATTACACCTAATTTCACTTGTTATTGAGATCATTAAAGAATTCTTATTTACTAAATAGTAATAATAATTGAATACTGTCGAGCATGACTCAATTTTGAAGAGAGCAACTTGACCAGAAAAGGTAAGGCACATGTTTTGATGATTGAAAACGCTGCACTTGAAAACCATATTATTTCATGTAAGGAGAAAATGTTTGTTTTGAAGTAAAAATGTCAAAATGTCACCTTTTCAGCGACAACAAGGAGCAACTTACACCATTGGAGGCTGAACCAATGCAACTTATTGAAAATTTCGTAAAGAAGTCGAAGAAGGTCAAAAAATCACTAAAGACATATGGTTGCAATGATGTAATATATATAGAGTTGGAGCCTGGATAAAGAAAAATGACCATAATGAAAGTGTATGCTAAAACCCGTACTTACCCAATCCGACTTCTACTTCTCCTGTTGTTGGTCATGTTACTTCTCTTGATGTTGGTCCTACTGTTTCATCACTTGAATATACTGTGGAATCAACTTCTTAGCTAACTTCCTTTTTACCTTATGACTTTGTACATAGGTACAAACAAACTGGTGGCCTTTCAGTTTCTATGCCCCAGTGCCTACATATTGAAATGGTCAATCACTAGGGTCGGATTGGGATGAAAGAACCCGACCGGTTGGACTCGAACAAGGAAATAAAATAACCTTGCCTTATGCATGTTGAAGTAAGATTTGATTATCCTTGGTTGAGTTTCTAAACTGACTAACCAGAGTGGCTTTCATTTATTTCCTCTTCTTCTCTGTCGATCGAGTGCCAACATCCTTAGGAAGATGCTTGAACTGATTGCAGTGCTAGTGCCAACATCCTTTAGCAATTGTTTCAATATCCACTTTAGGTTGACCAAAATGATGAACCAATTCAAATTGATGACCCAAACCCTCTCATGCTTAACCCTGGGCATCTCCCTAACCCATTGGGTCTTGACTGCATGTTGTTACATAGCCTTAATAAGCTCTTGAAAGGACGACTGGACATGAATTGATTTGCATCTCAATGATCTGTACTACTTAGAACTATTGTTACTGCTTCTGAACTGTATCATCTGCATTCCTTTTGAACTGTGTCATCTGCATTCCTGAAATTCCCCCATTGCATGTGAAATATATTTTCCCCTCATTGCAAATCGTAGACTAAGGCATGTGGAAAGAGGAAATTCACTATGTGAAATAGTTGGACAACCAGAGTTTTGGCTTTCTCCTCCCTGGAATAGTTGCTTCATCATCATACTTACAGGGCTTTGCTTGACTGGGTAGGATGTAGACTGAGCTAAGGAGGTGCTGTATAATCTGGTATCTTTGGCACGAAATGAAGGGTCACCTAAATTTTTTCAGTGTGCAACGTACTCGCCATGCAAATACTAAAATCCCCAACTGGTGATTGCCTTCACATGAGGAGCGTTCTACATGCCCACCATCCAACACTGGCACGTCACCATCCTTTACAAGGTTAGGCCATCTTGTTATCGGGATTATGTTGGTACAGGTTTTACTATAGTATTTTACATCGTTTAATTAAGGTTTTGGCCAAGTCGCGTACATAAAATCCAACCAGGAAAATAAAAATGAGACAAAAAAATGACACAGAAGAGGAAATTTTCATTCAAAAATATTTTTTTTGATGATAATTCAGTTGAGAGAGATGTGCAGTTGTTTGTAACCTCACAGGCTGATAGGGGAGAGTTCAAGGATTCTTTTGGTATGACTCAGGTGCCACACAACACTTGACCCACATGCTAACTCATCTTTAATGGGCACATGTGTAGAGAAGATAATGTAACACCTGGGAGATGGAAATAAGCACGAGGTCCACATAATCGAATTTGTTCCTATGAGAATACCCAACAATACGATACAAAGCATTGGTAATGTTTAGTTTGTACCTGGTTTAAAAAATAGTTTGTCCCTTTTAGTCAAATTGATAAGCAAGCCTTTAAAATTGACATCAACTCCAACAAGTGTGTCACTAGAGATGAGCAAAACCGCTACAGGGTTGTTGCAATAAGTTTTGAAGAAGCATGTTTATTCATGTTTGCCGGTATTGTAGTAAAACAATGAGTAACAAATGCATTTGAGAGTTCTCTAAACAAACTTTGGCATGAGAGGCATTTATATTATTTACATCTCGATTTGTTGAATAAACACAAGATGGTGCATGGTCTGAGTCTGCACTAAGTTTAGGGAGTAGATGGAGTTTTTGAAGCTTGTATAGCCAGAAAGCAACACTGGTAAAAGTTGGAAAGGAAGCAGTTTGGTAGGCTAAGCATTCCTTGGAAGATGGTGCATGGTTTGACTATGCACTAAGTTCAGGGAACATATGGAGTTTGTGAAGCTTGTCTAGCCAGAAAGCGACACTAGTAAAAGTTGGAAAGGGAAGTAGCTTGGTAGGCTAAGCATTCCTTTGAACTAGTGCATAGTGATCTTTGTGGACCAACGCAAACACAATATACTGGTCTCTAAAGATTTATTTGCCTTTTTTTTATCAAAACACTAGATAACATGAATCCATAGAATTAAGGTAAGCACTCCATATGATATGATTCTAATAGGCACAGGTTTGTACCAAAGGTCCAATAGAACTCAACGCAATGAGGAAGTTAATACTATACTGAAAAATAGTGGCAGACGTAGATAACAAAAGTATACCTAGCAAGATCCTCCAGCTATACTTCAAAAGGACGACGAACACATGGGACTTGCAATGTAGAAGTGGATCGGTACTCGCCATGCAAATATTGAAATCCCCAACTAGTGATTTCCTTCACACAAGGAGCATTCTACATGTCTGCCATCTAACACTGGCACGTCATCATCCTTTGCAGGGTATAGCTTCGATGATGCTTATGATTTGAGTGATTATGAGACTTGCTAGTCTTTAGCTTTGCCTTACGATCCGGAAAATAGGTAGACTTGAAAGACACAGAGTAGTTTCAAGCAAATTCAGTGAATTGAGAGTTGAATTTGTAGTTGAACGAGTAGCAATATCAATTGCAGTTTACCCCAGACTACCAATTGCAGCGTAAACTTTTCCAGCGGGGACTAAGCTGCATGGTAGCCCTTATTAATTGTTGGGTTTATATTTTACATAGTTATTATTAAAAAAGTGCATAATATATGTTAGTCCTTAAGCTTGTTTCTATTTTTTTTTTCTAAAAAAATTAACCTATCCTATCAAAAATCTTTCCTAACACCAAGTTTTCTTGTTTTCTACTCCTTTTATACTTTAATTTTCATTTTTGGTGTAATTTTTCTTTGTGAGTCTCTTACACTTTGTATCCTTATTAATGGTTGGGTTTATGAGTTACATAGTTATTATTAAAAAAGTGTACATATAAGCATGATATATGTTAGTCCTTAAGCTCGTTTCTACCTTTTTGTTCCAAAAACAAGTTAGTCTATCCTATCAAAACTCTTCTCTAAGACCAATTTGTTTTGTTTGCTACTTCTTTTATACTTTAATTTTCATTTTTGGTAAAAATCTTTTCGAAGACCAATTTGTTTTGTTTGCTACTTCTTTTATACTTTACTTTTCATTTTTGGTGTAATTTGTCTTTGCTTAATTTCATTTTCACTTGCTTTTTATAAGATAAGTTTGAAGTATTTACATAAGTAGGATGTGTCACATCAGATTTGTCATTCACATTTCCTATGAAAAGGCATTTTCTCGCATTTAAAGAAAAAACAATGTCACTACAAGAATGTTTCCATTCTTGCAGCACATAAAAACACAATTATTTTAAGTGTGCTTCAAATCCGAAGATCGTGACAGCAGTCCCAAAATCATGCAAGAGATCATGCAAACAATTATGGTATTTAACTGTGTCATATCTAAATGATTATTCTATCCCTATGCACGATTTAATGAATACAAATCAAAATTTGTTTGTGCTTCCATCAAATTCAGGAGTCGGGCCACATTTTCAAAACATTCAAAATCATGATTTAATTTTTTTTTAAATAGTTTTGAAATAAGAAGAAATGTTGTTTAACGTCATGTGCAACTAGAAGCCCTTTTGAGTTAGTTTTTTTGTGCAAGCATATTTGGAAGCCCCAGTAAGGGGAAACCCTAATTCTCGCAGGTATAATAGAGCTTGTGATCAATGTGAACGTGTCAGAGTGGAATATGTCTCCCAAGGAAGGTGGTCAAATTCTTCGATTAGAACTAGAGAGGATTGAATTATTAGAAGCTTGCCCTGAAATCATGCAGAAAATTTTCTAGGGAGAATGGTTCAAGTTTTGTTGTGCTTTTCAAGGGCATCATGAAGAAATTTCAATGGTATTTTCTAAGAACTTCAATAGGTTTCAAATTCAGGTGGGATATGTGATTATTCATGTCACAGAACATTTGATTGCAACAACCTGTCGTTTTCCTGTACAAGGAAAAAGGCGGTGGAAGAAGAGAAAATTCCCTGCAGAACTGTGCAACCAATTTTCAGTGGCAAAGCATCACAATCCAGATTGGATTCAAGGCATCCCAAATAAATAGTTGAATAAGGAATGGAAAAGTGTCTTAACATTGGTCCAAAAATATATAACATGTGAAGGTAGGTTTTCTACCATTCATTATTATCACATACGAATTTTGATGCATTTAAATGAAGATAAGGAAATGATCTGCCATTTTATCTTTTAAAAAGTTTTGACAAATTTGGCTAAGAGGATAGAGAAACATCCTCAAAATTCCCTTCAAATTTTATTTCATCAGGGTCTTATCAAATTTCTGGTTATTTATGCATTAAGTGAAGTACAAGTGTCCTAGGAACAACTATTGTCCTCTTTAGGGTTTGAAGAACAGGTTTTAAAAACAAATAAAACAACTCATGTCAAGAAAAATAGGGTTTCAAAAGGAATGGGAAGCACATCAAAGAGTACAACAAAAGTACAAGAAAAAGCTTCCCCTGTTCCAAGAGAGACTAGATCAAGCAAGAGAAAGCGTGCTTTACACCAGGAAGAAGCAACCAAGCAAAAATCTGAATCATCTGCATCAAAACAAGAGTTTGTGGATTGTGACAAAGTTAATACCAGAAGGAGGACCAGCCAAATGACACATGAAATTCAAAAGATAAAAAAAGATCCTTACCAGTTGAGAAATCTCTTAAGGTAAGACTGAACAAAAGGAACAAAGGAAAACAACCTGTATATTTTCCTAGCAGACCCAAAACTGGACCTACAAATAATTTGAGACTCAAATCTAAGGCTCTATTCAAACCTTCTTTCAAGAAAGAAAAATTGATCATCATAGATGATGAGACCTCTGAAATTGCCAGGAAAGAAAAGCTAGCAATTAAAACAGTAAAATAGATGCCTATGAGGAAAACAAAACAGGGTAAAAGACAAAATATGTTTGTTGAAGATGATCTCTTACAGTCATATGATGAGATAGAGCACCACTTTGTTCTCAGTCCTGTATTTCGAGAATCTTATATGGAGAAGGGAACATCCAACTTACCTAAACCTGCAAAGAAGGACATTATTGAAGTGAAATCCTTAAAGGGACATAAGCATATGAATATGATATATATGAGATATAATAAGAATATGTTAAATAATATATGTGAATATGATATATTGAGATATGATAAGAATGAGGGCCTTATATACCCACGCAGGGGTGCCCTTCCATGAAGAGACGCGACCTTTCATTGGGAATGTGTCTCTTCATTAATTATTTATTAACTATTATAATGTATTTATATTTATTATTATATATTATGTTCATAACATTGTCTTCCCCTTAAAAATGCTTTGTCCTCGAAGCATGCTTATGGAAGACTTATTTCTTTCTCTGGCTTGTAGTATTGTCTCATTATTCTTTATTCTTGAATTAGTGACCGTTGAGGACTTGAAATGATAGGATCTTCTAAGTGTTGCGTAGAACCGTCGAATTGTAAGGGACTCTTCCCACCTTAAATCGATCTTCTGCACAATGGGGCTTTTATGGGGTTCTTGTAGACATTTTAATGTATTTTGAATCCCATCATAACTTCTGCCTTGAGCATCATTTGTAATGGAGGTAATAATTTTTGGCATATTTGTCATTTGTTTATGTGGATACATTGATTGGTTCAAGTATCGATTTTTGTGATTAGGATGTCTATAAGGAATCCTTGCAACCTGATATTTACTTCGTGTACTTGCAGCTTCTTCTTGATTAACACTTGGAATTGAGTCTTTTTCATAGCCTTGGCTTGTTTCTACTTTGACATGTGAATACCTCTTTACATCAACTGAATCCTTTTGAGTTGTAAGGTTGACTGGGTCTGTATTAATTGCTTTATCCACCATCAGGTTTTTTCCATTTGAAGACTTTTGTAGTTCCATAGGTTCAATCATTGTCTCTTTATCTACCAATGATTCCTTATTGATAAGTTATTCTAGCTTGTCCTCTATCGTCTTCTTATCACTCTTTATCTTCTTAATCTGGGTGAGTAAACTTTGATTATGGATTTTTAGATGAAAAATTTATGCATCTTTGTCTATGACTATTTTGTCACGCTCCTTTTGGATCTCAAGTATTGACTGTTGTTTATCCGAAAGTAGTATTTTGGAGATCTGATCAAGATCTTTTGACGTAGATAATGAATCTGACTTCACTAAGACGTCATGTAATTTTATTTTTTTCTTCTTGTAGGAAAACATTTAAAACTTTTTCTCAAGGTATAATATTAAGCTACCCAACGTCTCTAACCAAGTCAAGCTGAGGATTATATCAACCTCTTTTTCATATATAGTTGTAACCTCGAAATTCAATATGAGATTATAATCTTCAAGTGTCAACAGTAAGTCCTTGATGTCATATTTATTGCCAAGAAGGTCTTGTGTTTCGATTACACTTGTCCTTAGAATTATTAGTTGATTTTTCAAATCCATACTTATGTGATTTTTCTTCTTATCTGGGCAAATGTGGACTCTAACTTCTTTTTCTTGAATATTTCTTCTAAATGTTAATAATCTAATGCATCTAGCTCGATGATTTTTACCAGAAAATATTCCTTTCTTAAATTCCATTTTTTCAATTGATCTTATAATTATTAAAATATCCCTTTAATAATAATAAGACTTAAGCTTCTTGACTTAATAGATATCTTCCTCTAATATTCCTTTATACCCTTTTAAGAAAATAATCCTTGATAATTCTTCTTTTTATATATATAGAGTTCAAAAACTTTGAATATTTTCTTATACTTTACCAAAAGTATTTTATATTCACTTAATCTCTTTTTTTTTCCTTGGTAATTAATGAAAAATAATTTAATATTACCTTCACACTTTCCAAAAGAAATCTTTTAGTTATACTCATTCCTTAACTCGTGGTTACCCTTTTACTTTTATGGCAATTGTATAGATTGGTATAATGAACAGTAGAGTTATTGCACTTAAAATCGTACGAAAAATGTTGTACAGAATAACTTGTGGTTGCACAGTTGTAAATAGTGGATATTGATGTATGCATTGGCTAGTAATAATATTTTGTTTTTATTCATTTATTTTTCTTTATAATATGAAAAAATATATTCTTTTATTTTTCCTTTTATATATATATATATATACATATATATATATATATATATATATAGGACCATTATAGGACCATTGTTCCTATTTTTAAAAATGGGGATATAAACATTCCCTTTAATTATAGGACCATTATGATTAGCCCGATTTTAGCCAAGTTTTATGGAATTATTTTGGAAAAGAAGATTAGCCTTTGGCTAGAAATTCACGGTAAAAGAGCTAAAGGCCAGGCCGAGTTTCGGAGATATCATTCAACTGTGGACCATATTGTTACCTTTAGGATCATTGCAGAGGAGTTCCTCAATACTAAAACCAATCTTTTTTGTTGTTTTGTTGACTTTAGAAAAACTTT
>SNQJ01S0025359.1:30111-75718 GCA_010110895.2 Picea sitchensis
CAACTATGAGTCAAATAAATCAAACTCCCAACAAGTTTCATGTATAAAGTAGTGTCAAATTTCCAAAAATCATATTCCTTAGTGTAATTCCATATTGAAATGACATTTTACAAGGTTTACAATGGCCCATCTTGAAACTTTTTAACAAATCAAGTGCATATTTGGGTTGAGAAATGAGGATACCATCATCCATCTATAAGACCTACCTACTTAAAAATAAATGCAACGGAGCTAGGTTGGTCATTTCAAACTTATCCTCTAGTTTCTACTTCATATCAAAGATAAAATCTAGACAACTACTAGTAATAATCAAATCGTCTACATTGAGGAAAACCAACAAAATGTTACTATTTTCATTATTTGCATAGTTTCTATGGCTAGATTAAGATTGTTGAAACCATTACAAAGAAATAAATTATTAATATTTCTATACCGTGCACAAGGTGCTTATTTTAGACCATATAGATATATCTTCAATCTACAAACTAGTGTCCCATACTTCACAAAGACAGGTGGTTGCTTCACGTAAATTTCTTCATCCATATCACCATGCAAGAAATCACTTTTGGCATCCATCTAGTGTATTTTCCAACCAAGACTAGTTGCAAGTGATAGTATAATGTAGATATAATTCATTTTTTCCATCGAGGAAAAGGTCTCCATGTAGGCTATTCCTTCATGTTCAAAAAAACATCCAACTTAAGTCATGCCTTACGTCTTTCTACAACTCCATCCGATGCAAAATTGATATTATAGACCCACTAGCATTTCACACCTTTGTTTGTCTTTAAGAGAGGGGACTAAATCCCATGAATCATTCTTCATCAACAAGTTATACTATTTAGTCATGAAGCTTTCCCATTTTGGTCAATATAGTGCATCTACATATGAGGTAGGATCATGTGTTTTTGGCACAGACACTATGAGTGCAACATTATCTCGTTTCTAACTTCAAGTACTCCTTGAATCAATTTTATTACCAACATCTACTCTAGCAACTTCAATACTCTAGATTGCCCATTTATGACAACAATTATTCTTTGTAATCAATGTCCTTGAAACACAATATGGATGAGTAGATTCAACCATTTCGTTCATCAATGATTGACTCGGAGTCGGGTACCATAGTCAATAGCTAGGTATGGATAGGGGGGCATTGAATACATGTGGTGAGCTACGACAATAGTTAAAGATCCTAAAATAGCTAGGTTAATAGCTAATTGAGCATGCCATGAGGTAAACCCACCAATCCACATATGATGTGTGAACGGAGAGAGTTGGGTACCATAGTCAATAGCTAGGTATGGATAGGGGGGCATCGAATACATGTGGTGAGCTACGACACTAGTTAACCCCTTGTGCAGTTTGGTAATGTTCTTCGCCTATGATCCAAGGTTGGAGCATAGTCAATGTTGAATCTAAAGGATCCATTGCTGGATAGATACCCTTGGCAGCTAATCCTCTCGCTCCCGGGCATAACATAACTTGTCTCCATTCACTTCATATCAGTTCATCCCAGAGTTTCCAGTATAGCCATTCCCACCCTCCTCTCATGTAAACCTACGAGCTACTAATAAATGTTCTCAACTTGATATATATAAAAATAAATGGATCATATGTATGAGTCGATTTAGGTTTAGATATTAGACTTGAAGACGATGTAGTATATGTAAAGGATTCAAAGTTGAAGGTCAATGTCAAAATCCCAGTGCTTGAATTTCTTGGGAATTTCTTACCAAGCTTCTAATAGGCTCAAATTTTTGGCTAGACTGGCACAAATCTATTGATCGATTGAAATATGACTACAAACGTGATTGGTTGAGTGTCCAAGGAGGCTTAATCTTGAAAAATTTCATCAAATATATCATCTGGTCAACATACCACTTCTTGCTTGATTGTATCATATAACCAATAAGGCTTTGATTCTTCAAACTATCCAACCATAATGGAAGCATGACTCTTTGAGTCGAGTTTATTCCATATGTGATGAGGTATATGTGCCCATTCAAGACTACCAAATGTCCTTATATATCCAATTGAAGGTTTTTTACCACTCCATTTTTCAATAGGGGTCACATCCCACATTGCTCTTTTTAAATTTTTGTATTTAGGATATGGTTTGTCTAGGATATTGCTTCTACCCAAAAAAAATATCTATCATACTAACCTTAAAAGGAACCACTCACATATTCTCCTTTATTATCAAACCTCAAACCATTTATAAGTCTGCCACATTGCTTTATAGCCAATTCCCTAAATTCTTTAAATTTCTCAAACATCGTATTTTTATTATTTAACTAATATATCCAAGTATATATATATGAAGAAACCATAAATAAATGTCAAAAAATACCTTTACCTAGTGAGGGATAGATTATTTATTTTACAAATGTCATTGTGTAAATCTCCAACTTAGTTTTTTCTTTCCATGGCTTTCCTTTTTCAAATATGGAATGCACCAATTTGGTCCAAACTCTACATATCCAAAATAAATAGGACAATAATATGAAATCCATATAGGACAAAGAGTTATATAATGACTGAACGATTGATTGATAGATTACAATGAACCTTGTGACGATACAATTATATGGATTAATTAGTCACGATGGTGAAGGGTCCTGCCCTTAGATTATTTATTTTTGTTGTTGTTTATTTATGTATTTTATATTCATTACATTTGTCTCTCCCTTCAAAGATGTTTTGTCCTCAAAGCATTTATTGAAAAATATTTCTTTATTTTAACTTGCAATTCCTTCTCATGATTCTTCTTTCTTGAAATCATGATGGTTGAAGAAAAAAAATATGAGTTATGAAGCACTGAGAAAAAATTTCATAATGTGAAAGGGTTAGACCACCCTAATTTGATTTTCTTCGGAATTGTGTGTTTATAGAGTACTTGGATATAAATTTTTGTATTGTGATTTCGATAATGACTGCTATTTGGAGACCAAATTGCACTAGAATTGATCTTCTTTGGAATATAGGTAAAATATTTCCTTTGTTTAGAGTGATGTTGATACGTTGATTAGTCATAGTGTCGACTCTTGCGATTAGGATGTTGATGAGATGTCCTTGTAACATGATATCTCCTTATCATATACTTTTAGAGTTTTCTTGATTCACCTTTGGTATTATGCCTTATTCTTGTTCTTGTGTTGCTTTGTTAATCATTGATATTTTATTAGTAGAGTCACATGGATTTCCTAAGGTTTTTGTTTCTATCCTTTGTACTTCGATATTTAAAGATATCTCCAATTCAACTAGATCCGTCAATGTTTCTTTGTCGATTAGTGATTCTTTGTTGATAAGTCGATTTAACTTTTTATGTTGTGTTTACTTTCCATCCTTTAACTTCTTGATTTGCACAATCAAACTTTGATTATGATTCCTTAGATGAGAAAGTTATTCATTATTTTTTTTTAGTTGTCGAATTTATTGTTGAGATCTTGATTCTTTAGCTTCTCATGTTTTAACATTTTGATTTGTCCAAGCAACCTCTAATTAAGGTTCATTTTACGATAATTTTTTTCGACTTTTTTTTATAAGTTCTTGTTGAATTTCTTCTTGAGGTCTTGATTCCTCTTTTTTAATTTCTGATTGTACTGCTTATTGTCCTTTGACTTCTTGATTTTTGCAAGGAGTTTTGACTATGATTCTTTAGTCACTAAATTTTCTCATATTTTTCTAATAACTTTTTATAGAATTTCTTCTTAAAATTTGAAATTTGTAATACATGATCATTTTGTTGATATTTTATTACCTTGAATTTTAAACTATAATGTTTTCTCCTCTACATTTTTTAAATATTCTAATAAATCTACACATTATATCTAGGTTTTTTAAATATTTTAATAAATCTATACATTATATTTTAAAGTAAATATATGTAAAAAAATGTTGATACATTGATATTGTTATCCCTAAAGTTGTCCCTGACTGCTAAGGGGCAAGCTAGGGCACCTCGGTTATTGCAATAGTTTATATTCATAAATCAAATTGAGTTTATAGATTGGTCTGTGGATCAGGTAGTGGATAGGTTGGACAACAATTGATCAGGTTACACTTTTGAATCAAGTTTCCACAACATTCAACTTAGTCAAAGGAATTCATTATGTCTAGTTAGATGAATAATGTAAAGGTTGATGAAAGAGAAACTACAAGTTACAGTCTGTTCACTTGTAAAGAATAAATTTCAAATTTCTAAATAATATTCAGAAACATGAAAGAATCATTCAAATGCAACTCCTGAAAAGATGATTTTAACAATAAAAATGTTTTACTGGAATTCGAGACATAACAGGATAAACCAATGCTTTGCAAAAAAGTTTTAGATGCATTCAAATAAGACAGAAGAAATAAGAGACATAGAAAAATATAGTCTAACCATCATAATGTTTTATCATTGAGTGTAAAATGTTGCAGTTCCCAGGAATTACAAATTCAGATCAATATGCTCCTTCAACACCACAAAAACTGACCTCAACTTCCTTCAAAGAGTAAGCCTCCTTTGTTCTTCATTCATCTTTCTTTTTATAAAATTACAAAGCTTAATTACCAATAACCAATTCAAACTAAGATTCTAAATAAATGGATCTAATCCCATTTTTGTAGGAAAAAATCAGGATCCAGGCCAAATTGATGAGGTGGCAGCTCTAGAAAATCTGGAAAAATCTGCCCCAAAGTTCCACCTGTTCCTCCTAAACGGTTCACTTTTTCAAAAACGGCCTCACAATTCACCTAATTTGGCCCATTATGCAAGTGGGTTTTCAATGGATGTTCGAAATTCTTCACCATTTGCTTGGGAAACTGTTATGAACATAATATATAATAATGAATGTAAATACATTATAATAGTTAATGAATAATTAATGAAGAGACACCTTCCCAATGAAAGGTCACATCTCTTCATGGAAGGGAACCCATGCGTGGGTATATAAGACCCTCATTCTTATTGTATCTCAATATCTCATATTGATATACATTATTTAATATATTATCCTTTATGGATTATAACCTGTTGTCCTTCCTACATTGGGTATTTACCTGGTGAACCGACTTGGTTCACCACAGTGGTATCAGAGCTTCGTCTCGATTCGGATTTTGGTCACAAAGATAGTTTCTCTAAATTTTTTGGTCATTGACCATAATTGGCCCTTGGCCATTTGAAGTCTAAAATTTCCGCTGCAAAATACAATATTGAAGAAAAATAAACCATTACCCAAAAATTTAAAAAAAAAATAAAAAAAAAAGTAAAGAGATTATTTCCACATTGCATTGACAAGAATATTGAAAAGAAAAAAAGTGTAAAAGAATGGTTTAAACTACAACACATTTTCTAGTAAATTCAAGCTCTCTTACTTCAACACAAAAATCAAATATCTCTATCGTGGAAATTCACGCACATGAATTTTTTGATTAAGAAGTTTTTGTTTCCATAAAGAAAAAAGAAAACGAAAAAGAGAAAAAAAAAGTTAAAAATATATATATGATGATGATGATGATGTTGATGATTAATGTCCACTAAGACCGAATTGGCCTATCATACCTTAAGAGGGCAAGTGATTACTTCTGATTCTTTAAAATTTTGTTTCTGTGCTCGAAAAGCATTAAGAGAAGCTTTCTAAGATCACCATAATTTTGTTGAGTTAAGAGGTTAGGAAGGTTGGTAGTGTGATAAATATTTTGAAAATGAGATCTAATATGGGTATAGGCTCGACAATATAAGAGAAAGTGCTTTTCATCTTCAACATTCTTAGTGTCACAAAGGTGACCCACTCTTTCATCCCATGGCATTTTAAGAATTGACCAACGCCCAATTTCACTATGGAGCTCATGAGAATTTGTTCGTATCTTAGAAATGCTTATTTTTTTCTTCACACTTGGAAAAACAGATAGATAATTTTGATCTTCTAGATTAGGGTTGATTACATCTTTATAATACATTAATTTTCTTTTTTCCTCTAACTCTTTATCACACCACATTTTCTCCTTAAATATTGATTTGACATTTTTTTTAATAGTATCTTTATTCTGCAAAATGGTTTCTTCCATGATTCCCCAATAGTTTAGCCAAGACCGAGCGTCTTTATGCCATCCTCACTTGAGTCAATGGTGGTTATGACTTGATTTTGAAGCAATTTTAGGTAGTCTCTTGTCTTCCATGTTCTTTAACTTGTTCTTATACATTAGGTATCTAGTCATAGCCATGCTCTCAATGGGGGAGAGGCTTGTTTCTAAGAGGAGGATGGGATAGGGCATATTTCCTTTAGTTTTGAGATTATAGGTTATAAAATTCTTTTGTATTTGCTCGATCTTTCTCCTGGATTCACGAGAGATACTACAACCCCAGACTTCACATCCATAAAGAATAATAGGTGTAACAAGAGTCTCAAAGAGGAGTTTCTTCTTATCCCAACTCCAAAGATCAGTTGATTTACAATTGTTTTCAAGCCCATAATAAGCTTTTACAATTGTTTTCTGAGCCCATAATAAGCTTTCCATCCCCCAATAACTCTTTTCAATGCTATAATTCCAATTGAGCTTGTGGTGAATATCAATTCCAAGATATTTGTAAGGAGTCACTTCCTCCAAGTTTTGTTGTCATATACAAAGGTATCATAAGGGATCTTATTGATTTAATAATCATGACCTTATTCTGTCAATATTAACAGCCATACCCATATTGGAGAAAAATCCTTGAGCATTCTAGTTGGTTTTCAAGATCATGGGACTCTTTGCCATAAGAACGACATTGACGGGCATAAAGAATATTGATGACTAAACCAAAGAGATTAGGGTCGACACAACTTGTTTTTTCCAATAATTCCAACTTGTCAATGCATATGCCAAAAGAGTAGGGGACAGTGGACAACCTTGTTTGACTGATATTGCAGTTAATCTCTTCGACTAGCCCTCAGTGTTTTTAACTTAGCAATAACTTTCTATACATCCTTATTGCAACAACCTCAACTCGAGAGGCACTTTATCTCTTCCAACCTATTCCAAAGTTTTTCCCTCGGGACCATGTCAAAAGTTTTTCTAAAGTCAAAAACAACAAAAAGATTGGTTTTAGTATTGAGGAACTCCTCCACAATGATCCTAAAAATAACAAGATGGTCCATAGTTTAATGATATATCTCAAACTCTACCGGGCTCCTTTAGCTCTTTTACCATGAATTTCTAGCCAAAGGGTAATTCTTTCCAAAAATAATTCCATAAAGCTAGGCTAAATCGGGCTAATCATATAATGGTCCTATATTTAAAGGGAATGTTTCTATCCCCATTTTTTAAAAATAGGAACAATGGTCCCATAATGGTCATATATATATATATATATATATATATATATATATATATATATATATATATATATATAAGGAAAAAAGAAAAAGACTATTTTTTTCCTATTATAAAGAAAAATAAATGAATAAAAACAAAATATTATTACTAGCCAATGCATACATCAATCTCCACTATTTACAACCATGCAACCACAAGTTATTATGTACAACATTTTTCATACAATTTTAAGTGCAACAACTCTACTGTTCATTATACCAATCTATACAATTGCCATAAAAGTAAAAGGTAACCGCGAGTTAAGGAATGAGTATAACTAAAAGATTTCTTTTGGAAAGTGTGAAGGTAATATTAAATTATTTTTCATTAATTACCAAGGAAAAAAAAAGAGATTAAGTGAATATAAAATTACTTTTGGTAAAGTATAAGAAAATATTTAAAGTTTTTGAACTCTATATATATAAAAAGAAGAATTATCAAGGATTATTTTCTTAAAAGAGTATAAAGGAATATTAGAGGAAGATATCTATTAAGTCAAAAAGCTTAAGTCTTATTATTATTAAAGGGGTATTTTAATAATTATAAGATCAATTAAAAAAATAGAATTTAAGGAAGGAATATTTTATGGTAAAAATCATCGAGCTAGATGCATTAGATTATTAAAATTTAGAGGAAATATTCAAGAAAAAGAAGTTAGAGTCCACATTTGCCCAGATAAGAAGAAAAATCACATAAGTATGGATTTGAAAAATCAACTAATAATTCTAAGGACAAGTGTAATCGAAACACAAGACTTTCTTGGCAATAAATATGACATCAAGGACTTACCGTTGACACTCAAAGATTATAAACTCATATCGAATTTCGAGGTTACAACTATATATGAAAAAGAGTTTGATATAATCCTCAGCTTGACTTGGTTAGAGATGTTGGGTAGCTTAATATTAAACCTTGAGAAAAAGTTTTAAATGTTTTCCTACAAGAAGAAAAAAATAAAATTACATGATGTCTTAGTGAAGTCAGATTCATTATCTACATCAAAAGATCTTGATCAGATCTCCAAAATACTACTTTTTGATAAACAACAGTCAATTTTTGAGATCCAAAAGGAGTGTGACAAAATAGTCATAGACAAAGATGCATAAATTTGTCATCTAAAAATCCATAATCAAAGTTTACTCACCCAGATTAAGAAGATAAAGAGTGATAAGAAGACGATAGAGGACAAGTTAGAATAACTTATCAATAAGTAATCATTGGTAGATAAAGAGACAATGATTGAACCTATGGAACTACAAAAGTCTTCAAATGGAAAAAACCTGATGGTGGATAAAGCAATTAATACAGACCCAGTCAACCTTACAACTCAAAAGGATTCAGTTGATGTAAAGAGGTATTCACATGTCAAAGTAGAAACAAGCCAAGGCTATGAAGAAGACTCAATTCCAAGTGTTAATCAAGAAGAAGCTACAAGTACACGAAGTAAATATCAGGTTGCAAGGATTCCTTATAGACATCCTAATCACAAAAATCGATACTTGAACCAATCAATGTATCCACATAAACAAATGAAAAATATTCCAAAAATTATTACCTCCATTACAAATGATGCTCAAGGTAGAAGTTATGATGGGAGTCAAAATACATCAAATTGTCTACAAGAACCCCATAAAAGCCCCATTGTGCAGAAGATCGATTTAAGGTGGGAAGACTCCCTTACAATTCGACGATTCTACGCAACACTTAGAAGATCCTATCATTTCAAGTCCTCAACGGTCACTAATTTAGGAATAAAGAATAAGGAGACAATACTACAAACCAAAGAAAGAGATAAGTCTTCCATAAGTATGCTTCGAGGACAAATCATTTTTAAGGGGAAGACAATGTTATGAACATAATATATAATAATAAATATAAATACATTATAATAGTTAATAAATAATTAATGAAGAGACACATTCCCAATGAAAGGTCATGTCTCTTCATGGAAGGGCACCCCTGCATGGGTATATAAGGCCCTCATTCTTATTATATCTCAATATATCATATTCACATATATTATTTAACATATTCTTATTATATCTCATATATATCATATTCGTATGCTTATGTCCCTTTAAGGATTTCACTTCAATAATGTCCTTCTTTGCAGGTTTAGGTAAGTTGGATGTTCCCTTCTCCATATAAGATTCTGGAAATACAGGACTGAGAACAAAGTGGTGCTCTGTCTCATCATATGACTGTAAGAGATCATCTTCAACAAACATATTTTGTCTTTTACCCTGTTTTGTTTTCCTCATAGGCATCTATTTTACTGTTTTAATTGCTAGCTTTTCTTTCCTGGCAATTTCAGAAGTCTTTTTAGAGGTTTCATCATCTATGATGATCAATTTTTCTTTCTTGAGAGAAGGTTTGAATAGAGCCTTAGATTTGAGTCTCAACTTATTTGTAGGTCCAGTTTTGGGTCTGCTAGGAAAATATACAGGTTGTTTTCCTTTGTTCCTTTTGCTCACTCTTACCTTAAGAGATTTCTCAACTGGTAAGGATATTTTTTTATCTTTTGAAGTTCATGTGTCATTTGCCTGGTCCTCCTTCTGGTATTAACTTTGTCACAATCCACAAAATGCTTTTTTGATGCAGATGATTCAGATTTTTGCTTGGTTTCTTCTTCCTGGTGTAAAGCGAGATTTCTCTTGCTCGATCTAGTCTCTCTTGGAATAGGGGAAGCTTCTTCTTGTACCTTTGTTGTACTCTTTGATGTGCTTCCCATTCTTTTTGAAACACTATTTTTCTTGACATGAGTTGTTTTCTATGTTTTTAAAACCTGTTCTTCAAACCCTAAAGAGGATAATAGTTGCTCCTAGGACACTTGTACTTCACTTAATGCATAAATAACCAGAAATTTGATAAGACCCTCATGAAATAAAATTTGAAGGGAATTTTGAGTATGTTTCTCTATCCTCTTATCCATCTTTGTCAAAACTTTTTAAAAGATAAAATGGCAGATCGTTTCCTTATCTTCATTTAAATGCATCAAAATTCGTATGTGATAATAATGAATGGTAGAAAACCTACCTTCACAGGTTATATATTTTTGGACCAATGTTAAGACACTTTGCCATTCCTTCTTCAACCATTTATTTGGGATGCCTTGAATCCAATCTAGATTGTGATGCTCTGCCACTAAAAATTGGTTACACAGTTCTGCAGGGAATTTTTTCTTCTTCCACCACCTTTCTCCTTGTACAGGAAAACGACAGGTTGTTGCAATCAAATGTTCTGTGACATGAATAATCACATCTCCCACATGAATTTGAAACCTGTTGAAGTTCTTAGAAAATACCATTGAAATTTCTTCATGATGCCCTTGAAAAGCACAACAAAACCTGAACCATTCTCCCTAGAAAAATTTCAGCATGATTTCAAGGCAAGCTTCTAATAATTCAATCCTCTCTAGTTCTAATCGAAGAATTCGACCACCTTCCTTGGGAGACATATTCCACTCGGACACATTCACACTGATCACAAGCTCTATTATACCTGCGAGAATTAGGGTTTCCCCTTACTAGGGCTTCCAAATATGCTTGCACAAAACAACTAACTCAAAAGGGCTTCTAGTTGCACATGACGTTAAGCAACATTTCTTCTTATTTCAAAACTGTTTAAAAAAAATTTAAATCATGATTTTGAATGTTTTGAAAACGTGGCCTGACACCTGAATTTGATGGAAGCACAAACAAATTTTGATTTGTATTCATTAAATCATGCATAGGGATAGAATAATCATTTAGATATGACACAATTAAATACCATAATTGTTTGCATGATCTCTTGCATGATTTTGGGATTGCTGTCACGATCTTCAGATTTGAAGAACACTTAAAATAATGATGTTTTTATGTGCCGCAAGAATGGAAACATTCTTGTAGTGGCCTTGCTTTTTCTTTAAACACGAGAAAATTCCTTTTCATAGGAAATGTGAATGACAAATCTGATGTGACACATTCTACTTATGTAAATATTTCAAACTTATCTTATAAAAAGAAAGTGAAAATGAAATTAAGCAAAGACAAATTACACCAAAAATGAAAATTAAAGTATAAAAGAAGTAGCAAACAAAACAAATTGGTCTTCGAAAAGATTTTTACCAAAAATGAAAATTAAAGTATAAAAGAAGTAGCAAACAAAACAAATTGGTCTTAGAGAATAGTTTTGATAGGATAGACTAACTTGTTTTTGGAACAAAAAGGTAGAAACAAGATTAAGGACTAACATATATCATGCTTATATGTACACTTTTTTAATAATAACTATGTAACTCATAAACTCAACCATTAATAAGGATACAAAGTGTAAGAGACTCAAAAATGAAAATTACACCAAAAATGAAAATTAAAGTATAAAAGGAGTAGCAAACAAGAAAAAACTTGGTCTTAGGAAAGATTTTTGATAGGATAGGTTAACTTTTTTAGAAAAAAAGAAGTAGAAACAAGCTTAAGGACTAACATATATCATGCACTTTTTTAATAATAACTATGTAACTCATAAACCCAACAATTAACAAGGGCTACCATGCAGCTTAGTCCTCACTGGAAAAGTTTAAGCTGCAACTGATAGTCTGGGGTAAACTGCAACTGATATTTCTACTCGTTCAACTACAAATTCAACTCTCAATTCACTGAATTTGCTTGAAACTACTCTATGTCTCTCAAGTCTACCTATTTTCCGGATCATAAGGCGAAGCTAAAGACTAGCAAGTCTCAGAATCACTCGAATCATAAGCATCATCGAAGCTATACCCTGCAAAGGATGATGGTGTGCCAGTGTTGGATGGCAGACATGTAGAACGCTCCTTGTGTGAAGGAAATTGCTAGCTGGGGATTTCAATATTTGCATGGCGAGTACCGATCCACTTCTACATTGCAGGTCCCATGTGTTCGTCGTCCTTTTGAAGTATAGCTAGAGGATCTTGTTGGGTATACTCTTTTTATCTACGTCTGCCACTATTTTTCAGTATAGTATTAACTTCCTCATTGCGTTGAGTTCTATTGGACCTTTGGTACAAACATGTGCCTATCAGAATCATATCATATGGAGTGCTTACCGTAATTCTATGGATTCATGTTATCTAGTGTTTTGATAAAAAAGGCAAAGAAATCTTCAGAGACCAATATACTGTGTCTGCGTTGGTCCACAAAGATCACTATGCACTAGTTCGAACGAATGCTTAGCCTACCAAGCTAATTCCCTTTCCAACTTTTACCAGTGTCGCTTTCTGGCTAGACAAGCTTCAAAAACTCCATATGTTCCCCGAAATTAGTGCATAGTCAAACCATGCACCATCTTCCAAGGAATGCTTAGCCTACCAAACTGCTTCATTTCCAACTTTTACCAGTGTTGCTTTCTGGCTATACAAGCTTCACAAACTCCATCTACTCCCTAAACTTAGTGCAGAC
This sequence comes from Picea sitchensis, assembly GCA_010110895.2. Taxonomy (NCBI): domain Eukaryota; kingdom Viridiplantae; phylum Streptophyta; class Pinopsida; order Pinales; family Pinaceae; genus Picea; species Picea sitchensis. The sequence goes on from SNQJ01S0025359.1 coordinate 42,870, forward strand.
TCAAACCATGCACCATCTTGTGTTTATTCAACAAATCGATATGTAAATAATATAAATGCCTCTCATGCCAAAGTTTCTTTAGAGAACTCTCAAATGCATCTGTTACTCATTGTTTTACTACAATACCGGCAAACATGAATAAACTTGCTTCTTCAAAACTTATTGCAACAACCCTGTAGCGGTTTTGCTCATCTCTAGTGACACACTTGTTGGAGTTGATGTCAATTTTAAAGGCTTGCTTATAAATTTGACTAAGAGGGACAAACTATTTTTTAAACCAGGTACAAACTAAACATTACCAATGCTTTGTATCATATTGTTGGGTATTCTCATAGGAACAAATTCGATTATGTGGACCTCATGCTTATTGCCATCTCCCAAGTGTTACATTATCTTCTCTACACATGTGCCCATTAAATATGAGTCAACCCGTGGGTCACGTGTTGTGTGGCACCTGAGTCATACCAAAATAATCCTTGAACTCTCCTTTGTTAGCCTGTGAGGTTACAAACAACTGCACATCTCTCTCAACTGAATTATCATAAAAAAAAAAAAAATGTCTATTAAAGTTTCCACGTGACATATCACAATGGTTTTTCCTACATTCATTTTCAAATGGCCTGGATCACCACAATAAAAACAACTCAGACATTTATTATTCTAATTTGAATGAAAATTTCCTCTTCTGCGTCATTTTTTTGCCTCATTTTTATTTTCCTAGTTGGATTTTATGTACGCGACTTGGCCAAAACCTTAATTAAACGATGTAAAATACTATAGTAAGCCCTGTACCAACATAATCTCGGTAGCAAGATGACCTAACCTTGTAAAGGATGATGACGTGCTAGTGTTGGATGGCGGGCATGCAGAACGCTCCTCATGTGAAGGCAATCACCAGCTGGGGATTTCAGTATTTGCATGGCGAGTACGTTGCACACTGAAAAACTCTAGTTGACCCTTCATTTTGTGCCATAGATAACAAATCATACAACGCCTCCTTAGCTCAGTCTACATCCTACCTAGTCGAACAAAGCCTAGTAAGTATGATGATGAAGCAACTATTCCAGGGAGGAGAAAGCCAAGCCTCTGGTTGTCCAACTATTTCACATAATGAATTTCCTCTTTCCACATGTCTCAGTCTATGATTTGCAACGAGGGGAAAATATATTTCACATGCAATGGGGGAATTTCAGGAATGCAGATGACACAGTTCAAAAGGAATGCAAATGATACAATTCAGAAGCAGTAACAATAGTTCTAAGTAGTACAGATCGTAAGATAAATCCATATAGAGAAGCACATCGAAATGAAAATCAATTCATGTCCAGTCGTCCTTTAAAGAGCTTATTAAGGCTATGTAACAATAGGCAATCAAGACCCAACGGGTTAGGGAGATGCCCAGGGTTAAGCATGAGAGGGTTTGGGTCATCAATTTGAATTGGTTCATCATTTTGGTCAACCTAAAGTGGATATCGAACCAATTTCTAAAGGATGTTGGCACTAGCACTGCAATCAGTTCAAAGCATCTTCCTAAGGATGTTGGCACTCGATCGACAGAGAAGAAGAAGAAATAAATGAAATCCACTCATGTTAGTCAGTTTAGAACCTCAACCAAGGATAATCAAATCTTACTTCAACATGCATAAGGTAAGGTTATTCTATTTCCTTGTTCGGGTCCAGCCAGTCGAGTTCTTTCATCCCAATCCGACCCTAGTGATCGACCATTTCGATATGTAGGCACTGGGGCATAGAAACTGAAAGGCCACCAGTTTGTTTGTACCTATGTACAAAGTCATAAGGTAAAAAGGAAGTTAGCTAAGAAGTTGATTCCACAGTATATTCAGGTGATGAAGCAGTAGGACCAACATCAAGAGAAGTAACATGACCAACAACAAGAGAAGTAGAAGTTGGATTGGGTAACTACGGGTTTTAGCATACACTTTCATTATGGTCATTTTTCTTTATCCGAGCTCCAACTCTATATATATTACATCATTGCAACCACGTGTCTTTAGTTATGTATCAAGAGAAATCTCTTACATACCTATGATCATTGATCAACATCATAGTTGATTTTCAAAGTCCTCATACCTTCTATCCACAAAAGAAAATTAAATTCGCATGCATGTGCTTGAGATAGCAGAGATCTAAAATCAAATTCTTGGAAGTTCATTCCTTTAAATTGAAACATACTGCGAAAATTGTACCAGGAAATTTCATATTCCACTGATAGGAGTGCACCTGCACATTAATGGGTATATTAGATATAGTGAATTACAATAAATTACAATAACTTTTAAATGTCTACATGTAATTGAGAAATATATATACAACCCCTCTGAGCAAGTTAGTTCTTGTTGATCAACGACTTCTATATGGCTAAATTCACTCTTCTATGCTCATTTTCAAAGAAAAATAAAGTCTTTGCATCTTTCACCATTGAACAAATCATATTTTCTATAGGACAAGGTTCAGCGGGCGCCATGAAGATGATTAAAATTGTCCGTCTACGATGAGTTTGTATACTAAAACAAATATATTTATCTTACTTTAAAGAATGATTTGTTGTGCATGTGTCGAGTCCATAGAGGCCCATAGAGGCTTCGCTTTAAGGAGATCCTTGCCTCCAGTTGGAGAACTCCGGTCTCAACACTTGAAATTAGGCGAAGCTTTGGTTCTTAGGGATGTAGTAGTGTTTAAGGCTGAAAAATGAATTAAACATAATTTAAATATTTATGTTTAATATTTATATTATGTTGTACATAATTTACAACAAAATTAGTTCTATCGTAACCCCCTGGAAAAGTTGAACCAGGAAACATATTTCCCACCATCAATAGCACTGAATCGAGTTGGCATGCATTATGCTTCTTAGTTAGTATGGACCCTTATGTGGTGAATATTTATGTTCTCCAGGTTAACTGATATACAAGGCTTAATTTTCTGCATGCCATGATATCAATAATTTATTTATGTTTTAATTGGGTTTCACCACCTCAAAGTCTTCTTCTTGTATAATTTTTAGCATATGTTGAGAGGATTCAAGTTGTTACGCTATGTTTTCATAAATTGCTTCCAGTGTTGTTTCATCGAACATCAAGTTGTTATTTAATTCATTAAGTTCTTGCACTGTGATTTCCAAATGTTGTACATATTGTTGATCAATTACTAAAGCTTTTGTTTTCTTCTCTTTGAAATTCTTAAGTGCATTGACCAGAAATAACAGATTTTGAATCTGAGTTTGTCAAGGCTCCAACCTCAGAGTTGAGGTTTATCTTTCTTTGTTCTAAAGAAGACACTAGCTTCTGAAGCTTTTGTATGGTATCAAGCTTAACTGAGACTTGGTTTGGAAGTTTTTCATTCTCAACCTGTCTAGAAGCAACTTGTTCTTCTAAGCATAAATATCTTTTCGTAACATAAATCTTCTTTCATAAGTTATGTTTTCTCCTCTAGATCCAAAAGCTTTTCTTTCATAGCAGAAATATTTCCGCCGAGATATTCACTTTCTTTGCAATCATTTTGAAGGTCATATTTTATCTTTTCATTGTCTTGCTGCAGGTTTTGGAAAGAGTTCTGGGACATAAGTATTTATTTCTCTTTCAGTTGAGCCATTAACTTTGTATTTATTATAAGTTCTCTGCACACTTCTTCCAATTTTTGGACATGGTCAATTGAATCAGTGATGTCTCTTTGAAGCATTACGTCCTCTTCCCATAAGTAGCCATCATCTCCATCAAGCTTCTTTAGTAATTATTCATTGTTTGATATCTCAAGTTTGAGCGAACTATTTTCGAACTATTTTCATTCTGCAACTTTTCCAATTCCACTGTGAATTTTTTACCTTCTTCGACTTCTTTACGAAATTTTCAATAAGTTGCACTGGTTCAGCCTCCAATGGTGTAAGTTGCTCCTTGTTGTCGCTGAAAATGTGACATTTTGACATTTTGACTTCAAAACAAACATTTTCTCCTTACATGAAATAATATGGTTTTCAAGTGCAGCCTTTTCAGTGATCAAAACATGTGCCTTACCTTTTCTGGTCAAGTTGCTCTCTTCAAAATTGAGTCATGCTCGACAGTCTTCAATTATTATTACTATTTAGCAAATAAGAATTCTTTAATCATCTCAATAACAAGTGAAATTAGGTGTAATTATTATACTAGTTTACCTTATGTGTGCTCCACCCAATTATAATTTAAATTATATACAAATCTTTTTGAGTAACAACATCTAAAACAAAGAACCTGAGGCAAATTAGATGAGCATACCACTTTATCGTCAATTTTTATAATTTAATCGCTCAATTGAACCAAACATCGTCCATTTTTCTGATTAATAAGATAACCACTGGATTCTGACTAAAACACCCATTTTTAACGTTCATTTCCTTGATTAATAAGTTTACCACTGGATTCTGACAACAACAACCATTTTTAACATAGGAGTACTAATTATTCCTTCAAAACAATAATTTGTAACCCTAATCTTAATCATCTATCCACACAATCTGTGAAATATAAACTATTGTCTTAACAAACTAGAAGTTAATAGAAAATGATTGTGATTTTGGGTAACCTGAAGATAAAAGGGCAGTAACATCTGTCGTGGCGTTGCTCAGGAAAAAAAAATATGTAGCATAACGCAGATAACTGTCCCTCAGTCTGAGAAGACCATTTTTTATATTGCCCTCTCCTATGTCCAGGCATTCTCGACAACCTCACTCTTCGTTAATAGAATGCAAGCACAAAGCAAGAGCATAGATGGTGGTATTTGATGGCCCTTGTATGGTTTGCGCAACAAAAAGACCCTCGTATTCTCGTTATCAGAATGCTAATCAAATTTTGAGTTGTTCCCGAGAGTTGGGGGTTTCTATTTCACCAAAGTCACCCAGGACTTTCAGGACATGAGTCGGGGGTTTCCAGATCCCCATGTAGGAATGCAGTCTTGACATCCATTTGTTCTACTTCAAAATCAAATGCAACAGCAACAAATAACAAAAATATTATAGAGGTTAACTTGGCAACAGGAGAAAAAATCTCACAAAAATCAATTCCCTCAACTTGGGAATAACCTTTTGCTAATAACCGAGCTTTGTATTTCTCCACGTTTCCTTCTGCATTAAGCTTCTTTTTAAATACCCATTTGCTGCCAATGGGATTTCTTCCAATCGGAAACTCCAATAGATCCCAAGCCTCATTATTATCCAAATATGTCATTTCTTCCTCCATGGCCCTTTTCCATAGATTTCCATCCTCTGAATCCACTGCCTCCCTGACAGTTCTAGGATCATCATCAGTAATAGACAAATCAAAATTTGAACAGAAATCAGATGGAGTATACCTTTCTGGTAGCCTTCTTTCTCAAACTGATCTCCTCAATACTGGAGTATGAGGATCTTCTTCTTCTGATTCTTGTTCTTCTGTAGAGTCCGATTCATCACCCTGTAAATCAAACTCTATCTTCTCTGGTTCTTCCTTACTTGGTAGGACTTCCTGTGTAACAACATCCATCATTTCTCTAAATACCACATCTCGGCTATACACTACCTTCTTAGTTTCCGGGTTCCAAATCTTATAACCTTTGAGACAATATTTATATCCAATAAAGATACACTTTTCAGCCTTCTTATCTAACTTACTCCTGTTTTCCTTTGGAACATGAACATATGCATCACAGCCAAATACCTTGAGATGTGTGAGAGAAGGTTCCTTACCATTCCATACCTCTTGTGGAGTTTTGTCATCCAACGTTGATGAGGGTGATCTGTTGACGAGATAACATGCAGTACCCACTGCCTCTACCCAGAATTATTGCCTTAACCCGACACCACTAAGCATGCACCTTGCTTTTTCCATCAGCGTCATGTTCATCCTTTATACAACTCCATTATTCTGAGGTGTATATCGAGTAGTCTCCTGCCTTGCTATACCACACTTCTTACAAAATTCTTCAAATTCATTCCTGCAGAACTCTCCGCCATTATCTATCCTCAACACCTTAATTCTTTTATCTGTTTGATTCTCAACAAGAGCCTTAAACTCTTTAAACCTGTCAAAGACTTTAGGTTTCTTCCTGAGGAAATATATCCAAGTATTCCTTGAGAAGTCATCTATAAATGAGACATAGTACATAGATTTTCCCAATGATAGGACCGACACAGGTCCAAAAACATCACTTTGAACTAACTGTAAAATTCCTTCTGCCCTCGTTGCACTAGAGGGGAATCTTACCCGATTTTGCTTCCCATATAGACAATGTTCACATAAATCAAAATACAGAGAGCAGTTATACATACCTTCAACTATACCTTTACTGTGTATTAGTCGAAGACCCTTCTCTCTGATATGCCCCAGTCTTTGATGCCACAACATAGCCTTTTCTCCAGAGCCTGTAGGAGTTATTTCTTCTTCAACTTTAATATTAGGAACAATGGAACTATTACACCCATCACTAATAGTGCTTCCTTGCAGCTTATACAGAGTTCCAAACCAAACTCCTTTCAACAACACTATTTTCTGCTCGAACCATCCTGCAGGTTTCCTTTTCAAATATTGTTTTTACCTCTGCATCGTCCATTTTGCTTACAAAAATCAAAATTTTGGCCAAACCTGGGATGTGCATAACACCAGCCAGTGTTCTAATCCTTCCATATATGAGCCTCAACTTGACTTTTCCTCGCCCTATGATTATGGTTGTCGAATCATCACCTAAGAAAACATTACCTCCATCATACCTTTTATATTCCCAGAACCACTCCCTGTGGGGAGTCATATGAAAGGATGCACTTGAGTCAACCAACCATGCCCCATGATCTGCATGTGTGCTTGAAGAAGCCAAGTACACATCCCCTCCTTCTTCCTTGGAGGTATTTTCTTCTGTAGAAGCAGATTCTTCAGATCCCTTCTTTTTCTCAACTTTGGATCTACACTGCTTCTTGTAGTGCCCTTCTTTTCCACATCTCCAACATACCTTTACAAACTTTCCGGGAGATTTAGATCTACCCTTAGACTTAGATCTCCCACTTGAGAACTTAGATCTATTTCTTTCATGGGAACTTCCTCTTGAAAATAATGTGTTTGTGCTCTGTCCTTCCATATTCTTCTGTCTCATCTCCTTCGACAACAAGGATGAGACCACTTCATAAAACTTCAAGGAATTTGTATTACTACCTATGGCCACAACTAGACTATCCCACGAGCCTAGTAAAGAACAAAATAAACTGATACATTTATCTTCATCTGAAATTTTAATCTCAACAGATATTAACTGACTTACCACGGTATTGAAGGCATTCAAATGCTCTACCACCGAGTCTCCATCTCTCATCCCCAGGTTATACATCTTCTTTCTCAGGAATAGTTTATTCACTAGGGATTTAGACTGATACAACTTCTCTAACTTATTCCATAAATCCTTGGTTGTAGCTTCCTCTGACACATTCAGTAATACTGAATCTGAGAGACACAGTCGGATTGTGCTCTTCGCCTTCCGATCCAACTTTTTCTAGTCATCTGTTGAAGTTATTGTAGGTGCAGTACCTGGATCTACCACGATCCACTAATCTATGTCCATCAACAGATATTCCATCTTGAGCTTCCACAACTCAAAAATTTTCCCAGTAAACTTCTTGATCTCCATCTTTGAATTGCTTGCCATTTCTTTTCACCTGAAAAAAAATCAATACCACAGATCTCCCACTGTAACAAAGCTTATCATAGTCCCAAGCCAAATCCTTGACCAAAAATGTGTCCCCCCAAAGCCAACAAAGCAAGGGATGATTTTAAGGATGGAAATTTATTTTTAAATGTAGAAACTTTGGCGAATCTTACTAATCCTTCATATGCTAACTATAAAATGTTGGCGATATTTTTGTAAAAATATTCAAATTTTTAAGGATTTTATATAGTTTGTATAAAGTTTTGGTTATTTTTAAGGTAAAATAATTTTATCCTATAGAATATGGGCGAATCATTTTTAGAATAGCGAATGTTTTTTGGGGAAAAACCATGGAAAATTAGCCCATGAGCGAAATTTAGCCCCTAAAATCATCCATGATACAAAGCTCTCGTACAAAATGTAGATTTTAACCTTGTACAATATTTACTACAAAAAAAAATTCAGTAAAAGAACAAAAAAAATACAAACATTACACAAAGATTTTTCCCCTAGAAACCCAAACCGGGAAAACCAACATATTCTATATTCATTCATAGTAATACATTGTTTATAATACAATATACATATAGGATCCAGCGACATCCAAAACCCTAACCCAGTGACCTGGATTAGTCAACAACCCTAATTCCTTAACCGGAAATAGAAAACCATTGGCAAAGAAACCATGTGCCGAAAAACCACCTAAATATGTGACATGTTTCCCGAGGCAAAGAATATAACACATACCCAACACAAACCTGAGAGAAAGCCCCTGAGAAGGGTGTGTGGTTCCTATCTGAGACAGATATGGAACGTAGAGATGACCTCCTCCATACATAGAGTTGAGAAGAACTCCAGATGATTCTCTTGTGTAACACAGTGAGAAAGGTGATTTGTAGAGTTGGACGTGCCTGTGGTTGAGCCCAAGGTGAACGTATGAAACCTCAAAGTGTTGGGTGAATCATCATGAGAACAAAAATGAAGATGATGTATTAGACTCCTCTGAGAAAAATATTTGACAAGAAACTCCATATGACTCTCCTTTGTAATGCAGTGGGAAAGAAGATCTGTTGAGTGGACATTCTTGTGGACGAGCACAGGTGAACGTGATCCTAGTGGTTGAGCACTAGTGAAGAAGTGGTTCTTCTTTGTAACACAGTGAGCCAGTGATATGGACATCCCTATGGATGTGCCCCTAGTGGATGAGCACTAGTGGGTGTATAAGATCCCTTGTTATATTGTTCAAGATTCAGACCTGCCTGTAACCCTAATTGTAATGTAAAGGGTACAGGTCGACCCCACCTTAATGTGACTGGTAATTAATGTAAAAGATAATTAATATGGTTATTATTAATTATATTATAAGCCAGTGAGGTTGGCCATGTTGTGCCAATAGACACTTCTGTTGACAGGTTCGGTTTAGTATAAGTAAAGGTAAATTCCCCATTGAGTAATCATATATTTCATGTGAGTTTGGAAATTTTAGCAAGTACACCTTCTTGGGAAAAGTGCGCACCTCTCTTGGGCACTAGTCTTCTAGGGTTTGAGCACCCTCTTGTGTGCTAGGTTTTCTTGGTGGTGAAGGTATTTCTCTTGAATAATATAACAAAGGATTTGGCTGGGTTTTCTTCCCTTGTTGAGAAGGGTTTCCCAAGATACTTCTTGTGTTCTTGTGCATGGTGCTTGTTCTTGTGATCTTGGATGCTGCAACATTAATGGTTATGATTAAATGCTAAAAATGGAATGAACTTCATGCTTAACCTTGCTTATTGAAAAATCAACATGGTATCAGAGCACAGGTCTTGAAGAACCCATTGCATAAGCTACAAGATTTTACCAGTCATCCCCCCTCTCTTGCAGTTCCGTACGACCCTCCTAGGGTTCCTAGAAATTTCGTACGACCCTCTTCTTTTGAGTGTTTCGGCCCCTAAAACTTGGACTTTGAGGAAAATTTTGGAATAGGAGAGTACAGACTTCTCCAACGCACCTCCAAAGACTCTTAGAATGAAATTCTGAGCATTTTGAACTTTTGGCCCTAGGGTTTCACTAATTTATGTAGAAATTTCAGAATTAGGGTTTCGTTAATTTCTGTAGAAATTTCAGAATTAGGGTTTCTACAACTCTTTGAAGGAGCTCTTCAGATCACCAGTGTTCTCCTATATTTAAAAGGCTTATTGTTGGCAGTCATAAGTCCAACAAAACCTAAATGTGCTAGCCTAGCCTAGCTGTTAGGTTTTCTAGCCCAGTTAACAAGGGTTTGTGAAGAATCTAAAATTATGATGAACATACCTATGATGGAAGATAAGCTTGATGGATCAAGAAAATTTAAGTTCCTAGAAGACAAGACTTCAGAGGAAGAATTATTGTGGGTGATACAAAAGGGTGACACTACGATTACCCTCTTCATGAAGATGCCAAGAGGATAGAGATAAGCCAGGTGTCATTGGAGAAATCATATCAACCCCCTCAGGTATGCACTTGTATATATATTATTTGTATCATTCTCATGAGAGAAATTGCAGGAGGAAGGAACCTTCTTGTTGAATTCATGGATCTAGAAGGATCTCAGTGCATTCAGAAGAACCACACACTGGAAGTGAAGACCCCAGGTTTGATTGTTGTATTTTTCATTCCTCTAACCTATATTTCTAAAAGTTTTCTACATTGCAAGTAGGTGTTGTAGCTGTGAAAACAATCCTTAATTTGTTTTGATTCTAGATATGTACTCATTATTTTCCTTTAGGAGATATTTGTGTTTTGGTTTCTCTTGTTTTCTTGTTCTAGACAGGTTAACAATAAAGGAAGATGTTTATCCTTCAGAGGGAGCCACTTGACTTAGAGGGAGTCAAAACTATTTAAAGAAAGAGCAAGAATAGAACTATCATTGAGGAAACCAATGTAATAATGCATGATCAAAATCCTTATATGATTCCATGGGCAGAAAAATGCATGACATAGTATATGGTCAGAACAAGAGTCTTCACCAGACTTTGAAAAACATAACTTCTGAATAAGCCTTCACCGGAGTGAAGCCCGAGATTGAACACTTCAGGATATTTGAGTGCCTAATGTATTTTCATGTAACCAAAGAGAATAAGTCCAATCCAGACCATTCAAGGAGAAAGGATATGATTATGGGATAACAATGAATCTTCGAAGAAATTCCAGATCGACATCCCTGGTTAGAGACAAATTGAGACAAGCAGAAATGTTGTCCTTGAAAAAGAGATAGCCTTTCAAAGATCCAGACAATCTCAGATAGAGATTGACAGTGAGATAATGCTTTCTCCCCCTTCAGTTGTTCAGAGGGAGACAAACATTATTCCAGCTGATCCATTTGCTCCAGTAGATATTTTTCAGAGACCAAAAGGGAAGTCTGTGATGATTTTCAAGTGGATATATAAGATCAAGCATGCAACTAATAAAAGTGTCGAGAAATACAAAGCGAGATCTATAGCCAGAGGTTTCTCACAAACAAAGGGAGTTGTCTATGATGAGACACTTGATCCAGTAAACCCGATCCACTTCCATATGTACTACCATCCATGAGTTGGAAACTACATCAGATAGATAGATTCTTGATGAGTTTGGATTTCATCAAGAGTGTTGCTGATCCAAACCTATATTATTACAATGTTGGTGACGAGAGCCTAATTTTGATGACTTATTCAGAAAGCCTTTCTGTTGGATACAAGTAATCTTTGACTTCTGAATTCGAGATGAAGAATCTAAGTATGATGCACTACTTCTTGGGACAAGAAGTATGACAGAGGACCAATGATATTTTACTGAGTCAAGGAAAATATAAAGTGAAAATATTAAAGAAGTTTAGTATGACAAGAATGAAAAATCCACCGTGATGGATTTAAAGAAAAAGATTGATGATAATTCAGACGAGATTGATCCATAGTTGATTGGATCACTGATGTATCTGGTTAACACCAGACTTGATTCATGCCATGCAGTGAGTGTGCTTAGTCATTTCATGAGTCAACCGAAACAACCTCACTAGACAAACAACAAAACATGTATTGAGATATATACGAGGCACAATTGGATATGGCCTGAGATATTCCTCCAGTGTGAACTTGAGTTTGCAGGAAATGCTGATTCAGATTTAGCAGAAACGTACAATGGACCGGAAGAGCACATTCAGTTGTTGTCTTACCGTGAAGTTTGCCATTATTTCCTGATGCAACGGGAAACAAAACTCCATGGCCTTGAGTACCACATAAGCAGAGTATATAACATCAAATGAGAGAAGACATGTGGCTTCACAAGCTTTTGACAGATTTACTTGACCATGAGATGGATCCTATGATGATAACCAAGAGCCGTGTGAAAATCTCCTTGAGAACCCAGTGTTTCCTAATGGATCGAAACACGATGAGATGAAATATCCTTATATTAGAGATATGATGTTGAGGAAAACCATACACATGTAGTACCTTCCTACACATGAGAAGATTGCAGACGTCTTCACCAAACTAACTTGGTGAAGAATGTCTCCCTAGTTGAGAGGGAGTGTTGATGATTCCAACCAAGACAAAGTTCAAAGTACATCCGTGTGAGACTTGGCACGATGAAGAATGCCTCCCTAGATGAGAGGGAGTGTTGATGATTCCAACCAAGACAAAGTTCAAAGTACATCCATGTGAGACTTGGCACGATGAAGAATGCCTCCCTAAATGAGAGGGAGTGTTGATGATTGCAGATGAAGAATGCCTCCCTAGATGAGAGGGAGTGTTGATGATTGCAGCTATGTGAGACATTCTCCAACTTACAAACCTATGAGATGTGGATCATTGCAGCTATGTGACATTCTCCAACTTACAAACCTGAGAAAAAGCCCCTGAGAAGGGTGCGTGGTTCCTATATGAAACAGAGTTGGAACGTAGATATGACCTCCTCCATACAGAGAGTTGATAAGAACTCAAGATGATTCTCCTGTGTAACACAATGAGAAAGGTGATCTGTAGAGTTGGGCGTGCCTGTGGCTGAGCAGAAGGTGAACGTGTGAAATCCCAAAGTGTTGGGTGCATCGTCATGAGAACATAAATGAAGATGATGTATTAGCCTCCTCTGAGAAGAAGAGTTAACGAGAAACTCCAAATGACTCTCTTGTGTAATGCAGTTGGAAAGAATATATGTTGAGTGGACGTGCCTGTGGACGAGCATAGGTGAACATGATCCTAGTGGTTGAGCACTAGTGAAGAAGTGGTTCTTCTATGTAATGCAATGAGCCAGTGATATGGACATCCCTATGGATGTGCCCCTAGTGGATGAGCACTAATGGGTGTATAAGATCCCTTTCTATATTGTTCAAGAGTCAGACCTTCTTGTAACCCTAATTGTAATGTAAAGAGTACAGGTAGGTCCCACCTTAATGCGTCTGGTAAATAATGTAAAAGATAATTAATCTGGTTAATATTAATTATATTATAAGCCAATGAGGTCGGCCCTTTTGTGCCAATAGACATTTCTGTTGACGGGTTCAATTTAGTATAAGTAAAGGTAAATTCCCCATTGAGGAATCATATCTTTCGTGTGAGTTTGGAAATTTCAGCAAGTGCACCTTCTTGGGAAAAGTGTGCACCTCTCTTGGGCGTTAGTCTTCTAGGGTTTGAGCACCCTTTTGTGTGCTATGTTTTCTTGGTGGTGAAGGTATTTCTCTTGAAGAATATAGCAAAGGATTTGGTTGGGTTTTCTTCCCTTGTTGAGAAGGGTTTGCCAAGATACTTCTTGTGTTCTTGTGCATGGTTCTTCTTCTTGTGATCTTGGTTGCTGCAACATTAATGGTTATGGTTAAATGATAAAAATGGAATGAACTTCATGCTTAACCTTGCTTATTGAAAAATAAACAGCTTAGACCCACTCTGTGTGTCAATAAATGTATAGCTAGGTGATTGGAGGTAGAATACTAATTCGATGGCTTATCCACATTGCTTTTAGTTGTTAATTGACGACAAATGTTAATAAGGCTGCTCAACATGCTTGGACTAGGCCTCTGTTTATATTTATTTCATTTGTGTTATTATTATTATTATTATTATTGCTGGTCTCTGAAACTCGGAAAAGATTCGCCACATGCCAGATATATTTGCAAACAACGTTTTAATTAAACTTGATTTGTATTTTCAACATATTTCTATCTCTCTTCAAGTTTGCAGAATAGATTTTTGTGATAGTATTTTTGGAAACAAATGTTACGATGGTTTTTTAAATGCTTCACCACTATAGCGAATTGAACTCGATGAATCTTCTCACACAATCCTATATGCTTTCTTCAATTGGTGGTTCTGTCAAGACTTACAAGTGCTCTGGCGGGTAAAGTTTAACTGTCAACATTTATTATTAATTGGTTACAGATTCTCTGTTGTGAGTTCTTTTTGTAGCAGAAAAAATTCATCTACACCAATTATGAATTTTAAATGGCTAAAGGCTAATTTGTGGTTAAAACCCATTATAAAAAAACTCTGAAATTGTATATATGTCAGAATCTGAAGGATCAAATTCCATCAACATAATAAAGGCCTGTGTGTGGTTAGAAATTCAGAATCAGACAAACATTGAAAATTGTGTATATGGCCAAATATCAGAATTAGTGATGCCCTAGAAAGGGCTCTGATATCAATGGTACTTGCATTGATTCGTTACAAAGGTGAAAGGTTATGTTTTTAGATTAGTTAATTCATATTAATATTAGTATTAATGTTTATTTTATATTCATTACAGTAGGTATGACTAATGATTAAGGAAGAATTAAAATAAAGACGGATGCCCATGAATTGATAGAAAAATCCATGAAATCAGGAAGGTATTAAAATAAAAGATACTGATTTTAAGACGAATAAGAAGAAGTAGTTTTCTTCTTAAACATTGGAACCCAATAAGTGAATATTAATTTTGGCAATGTCAAAAAGTTTCCTAACGATGTATTTTGTTATACCTGTGGATAAAATAGAGTTAAAAGATGAAAATATCATCTATGACTTTGTTATAGATGATTTATTCTAATTCATACTATTGTAATATGAATGGACTTGTTTGACATGGTTAGTCTTGATCACTTTGCACATTATGTATTTAAGCAAGCGATAGAAATGGAAAAATAATTGGATCCTTGGGATTTGATCCCCGTTGGTTTGTAATTATTGTTGGCTTTTGGATACAATAAAATGGGTAATAGTGTCACCATTTTCTTCTTTTCTTTTCTGTATATTGATTCATGTTGTGAATGTTGCAATCTCTTTTTGTAGGCAAGTTAATTTGTTTTCATATGCAACTTTGGATATATCTCTCTCTTATTTATAAAGACATTTGTGGATTGAAGTTGTGATTGGATCCCCTTTATGTCCATTGTATGAGAATAATGTTGATTTCTTCCATTGATCTGACTATGCTAGATTTGTAGCTCATAGTTGATGTAGTTGTCAACATGCTCTTTACTTAATTTGATTACATCATTAAGGTTGGATGTACCAGTATTTCCTCTTATAATAGGTTTCATCTACTCAACATTAATAGAATGATCAATATACGTGTTCCCTTAGGACTTATCTAAGATATGATACTCCATTGGAATTCTCCATCACCATTTTAGACCCCTATT
The DNA here is from genome assembly GCA_010110895.2 of Picea sitchensis. Lineage (NCBI taxonomy): Eukaryota > Viridiplantae > Streptophyta > Pinopsida > Pinales > Pinaceae > Picea > Picea sitchensis. Next base: position 58,138 of record SNQJ01S0025359.1, read on the forward strand.
TATCTCCATTAACTCCATATACCAGGGACTAGGAACTAGTCATGTCAAGATTTACCTACTAATTTAATTTGTTCTCATAGTTTCATGGAACTTGTTGAATATCTATGGATCCTTGCCTCATTAAATTTATACTAGGGAAGGCCCCCTTGACTTAGAAAACAACTAGCTAGAAATGAGAGGAGTGGTTGTTATGGTGACAATGAGCAACACTTCTACATATCAACAAAGTGGCAGTGTTAATCTTAAGGATTTAGTATTTTGCAGTGTTGTTTTCAGAGATTAAAAAAATGTTGTTGTTTTCAAGGATAAAGTTTGGTTTCCATAGAATTAGTAGATTTTCTACAATATGATGAGGAGAAGCATTCTTTGAAGAGATATTCCCTCATCTGGTAAATCCAATAGGAAATAAAGCCTTGTTTCTCCAAGATTTCGATATCCTACTACTTGAAGGTGAGAACAACCAACAACGCTCAAGTGCACTTTGAATATCTCACCATGGAGACTTCATAAATAGAGCGAACCCTCCCCGCATGAAGAATAAAATATACAACATGTTGTACAAATAAGTTCAATCTAGTCTTCATTTCAAATTTAGATCGATTTACAATATGCCATCATCACAAGGAAATATGGTTGCATTGTATGCCCCCTTAGATCTTACTTCCATATAATGTTACGCTCATCCATTCTTAGAAAAATAGAGGTACAGAGTTCCAAAGTTTCATGAGGGTAATTCCATATCTACCGAGGATCACTTGGAAATATTTTTAAAATTTGTTGATAAGTTCAAGGTGGAACATGCATATGTTATTATCAAGCTATGTATTCACACATTTGGGGGAAATGCCAAGAAATGACAACTTGATTTTTCTGAGGGGCTATATAACATTTGATGAAGAATTTGAAAAACCCTTTAAGGGGATTTAGGACATTAAAGAATCTAAAATATCAGAGGTTACATCTAGTAAACCTGATTTTTTTACCAAAATGTAGTAAGTCTTGAGGATTAAAATCTCTGCTCCCACTACTTTTGAAGAATATGAAAGGCTTGGATAGAAAAGAGGATTTTGGTGCATTGCCTCAAGAAATACAACACTACAAGTATTCTCTCCTAAAATCCCCAATGATACCTTGCATCCAAATATTAAACACACATTATTCCTATAATTACTATGTATTTTATGGGAAGCTGATAAATGCTTGAAAATATACCATAGGATAGAGACAACTATACCTATTCCAAAATATATACTAGTAGAAATGATTAAAAATTGGATGATAGGGGTGATTAAGACTTTTCAAAATCCATAGTAGATCCTAACATTGATAAGAAACCCCATGAGCCTATTAGGAATTATTAAGGTTACCATGACTCCATATCTACAATGGAAGAAGAAGTGAAAATAAACACTAGTTTTTTGTCCTTTTATGGAGATCATGTTTATGATACAAATAGTGAAGACTTGAAATTAACATGGTGTGAATCTCTCAAGGACACTCATGGACAAGAAGTATGTGTCTTAACATCGTATGATTATCAAGATATCACAATGTCTTAGAGCAGGAATTGTGCATAAATATGCTTGATGAAGTGTTTCATGTAGAAAATTATGGTTTAGATGATGCAATTATGCATAAATATGCTTGATGAAGTGTTTCATGTAGAAAATTATGGGTTAGATGATGCAATTGTGCATAAATATGCTTGATGAAGTGTTTCATGTAGAAAATTATCGGTTAGATGATGCAGAGATAAATTATGGGGATAAGCTAACTCAAAAAAAATATGTTGATTATAATAGTAGTGGTCCATGTTAGGATATTTAGACACTTAGGAGTCAATTGAGTCAACTTGGTCTAATGTGTCTTTAGGTAAAGTGTGTTTCTTTAGTGTGTTTGTTTATAACTAACTAATCTGACGATCACAATTATGTTCTAGACATAAAGTGACCCAATGGTTCATCTTATCCTCGATACTAATGACACTTTATCTATTGCTTAGCATCTAATTAGTCGATGATCTCTATTTAAAGATCATGGAGGGTTATTCACTAATGATTGATTGTTGAGATATGTTCATATAATCTATTTTCTTTTTGCATTAATATATTGACATCAAGTGATCATGTTAGTTAGGGTCATATATTGTTTCCCTCTTTGAGGGTTTTAACCACATAAACATTGGTGTATTGATCTTTTATTTGTGTATGAGTGGTTGCCTTAATTTGTTTGAATAATGTGGATATACTTCATTTTCAAACATGGTATCAGAGCTTTTAAGAAGATTTTCTCCCATTGTTGATTAAGATTCTGAACATATGTCATTGCATACAAATAATTTTCGATTATGTTGTTTTAGAGCATCTCTACACTAAGTGAACCACTCTAGTACATAATACCCCAATTCCTTATTCATCAAATTCACCCCTGGGTGACGCTCCAATATTTTTCTCTATTTTGCTTAATTCCATAATTAGGTGAATAATCACCAACCCATATGTCACTTTGATGACTTTCTCCATTATTTATATTTAATAAATATACTCATATTTCAAGTAAAATTGGGTAAAATACTTATAAAATAATTCCACCATGGAGTTACATAGGATTGGGTAAAATACTTATAAAAATAATTCCACCATGGAGAGCTACATAGGGTTGGGGTCATCTCAAAAATCTAGAAGGTTCAATTCATATATAAGTGATTTCACCCTCCATAATAACTGTGAAATAAGGACTCCACACCCCTATTACCACAACAAAAGTACACAGAGGAGATGTATTACCTCTACGCCTCAATAAAGAGATTTCCTAAACAATCTAATTTCCTTATCCCGCATATTCTGCAAAGAGATACTCATCACCTCTATCAAGGATTCATGGTCATGTCCCACACCCATATGTTGGCAAGCTAGCAAGGATTTTCCGTATGTATTGCACAAGCATGAACACGTGCATATCAAGTAGATGGGTAGAATATAAATATATCAAAATTAAAATTAATTATTCAAATCGCTAGCTACCCTCAACGAGTCTTACTATCAAACTCCCAACCTTGAGTTATCTCAGACATTCATGAACACTTGTTTGATCATCCCAAGAACTAGTTTCCCACATAACTTATATTAGTGAAATCAAGATGCAATGCACACAAAAAGATGTTAAATATAATCAACAGATTATCATATGAGAATTAGCGTAAGCCTATGATGCTTTATTAGCATACAGACATTAGTATCCCATAAGTATGCAAGTAGACTTTAATAGCTCTTCCACATTCATTCATAACAATCAACATCAATAGTTATTCATTGTCATAATATGATCAAGTCATCGAATCCAAATATCAACCCATAGTTCATAAATCATCACTTAACAACCAAATCAACCTCAAGATATTCGTACTAAAACAATTCAACAAGAAAGAACGAAATACATCACTATTGAGCCACATTTGTGGTCAATTTTTTGCTTTCATTTCACTATCCATCAAATATATTTTTTTTTTGTATCTTTCCCTTTTTCCTTAGTCTCTTTCTTCTTTATCGATTTTTCTCAACACTTAGCCAAATACAAGTAATGTGGGAGGGGGTAGAAGAAGCTTTGGGCTCACACATCTTTAGGTTTGTAGGTCCGAAGTCTGTAATCGTGTGTCCTCCAAATGCACTTCTTACTTTCGCATTCCCCAAATCAAACTTTTTTCACTTTCAAACACTTAGCCATTTTTTGTGAAATGAAGATGTGGAGCCACACTCCATCCATCAATTTTTTCTTAGGTCCGTAGGTCTGCAATCTTGTATTCTCCAAAATGAACCCTCTACCTCCACGACCCGCAAAATGACCATTTCCCATACTTAGTCACATTTCTTGTTTCAATGTGGGCCTCCTTACTTTTCTTCACATACTTGCAAGTCTGCGGGTCCATAATCCCACGTTCTACATTTTTCACTTTCCAACCCTCATATTACACTCCCATACTTAACACTTTTCATCCGCCACGACATCACATCACCACTTCCCATCACATTTATTATCCCTGCCACATCAACTACCACTTGTGTAAGCATAATACATGTATTAAATTCATGAAACACTTGTAAACCTTGCAATAAATTCAAATATCATGCAAGCCAACAACATTATAGCAAGATTTACATTGATTGAACTATAAGGACAATACATGGTGAAATTAAATAAAAACTAATATTCCAAGTTGTAAATATCGACAGTAATGCCACCTATTTCCAAAGCCAAAAGAAGAGAAAATAATGTCAAGTAAGAAAAAGGAGTTGTATTGTGGATACACTCTAAACACACTTGGGTGTGAAGATAAAGAGTTCCAGTGGTCAAGGGCATACAATTACTACAAAGCTATTTCTCTGATAGATACAAATATGAATCTAATTTGGACTTCGGGCATAGCATTCGCTGGTTGCATTCTAGAAGTAACAAATTTCAAAGAACTTGTTCAATGGTGAATAGATAAATTCAACTCCGAGAAAAGAATAATTCAACTCCAAGGACATCGACCCATTTCTTTGGCTCCTTCAACATTTTCCAAAATGATACAACTTCCTGCACCTACCTTTCAGTTTAAAAATGAAGAGGCAAATGAATTCCTGAAACAACATAGAGGAGGAGAAAAGTTCCTAGAAAATTACTTGTTTGACCCAAACAGTAACCTCAATATTTCTAGGATTGAGGTAACTTCACTAAAATACCCATACAAAGAGTTTTCATGGTTGTTTTCTTGCATTATTGGTTTGGAATCTACTGCTTTTGTACCAAGAAATATTATGTATGCCTTGCATTCTGCTTTGCATGAGAAAGCCATCATAGACTGGGGTTACCTTATTTCGAGTGAAGTTTCTTTTCAACTGGGTAATTTGAAAAAGAATTGAAAATTCTATATGACTTCTTACCTCATATGTGCCATTGCTTATGGTCATTTATTTCTGAGGGAAAATAACGTTGATTTTAAGATGGAACTAGTTTATGCATGGTATTCGGCCCTGTATAGACATAAAGCTCAATATAATTTTTACCCGATTCACAATAATTTCATTTCAGAGTTCAAAAAGTTGATTTTTGTCCCTAATACATCAAGACTATCTCTTGAAGCCACCACCTTTCTCTCCAGGAAAGGAGATTATGAGACTTTTGAGGAATTTACTGTTATTAGGCTATTCGGGGGTGAAGAAAAACCTTTTCTTCTCCCATTTTATGTGTGAGACAAAATTTTTGTTGAGGAAATATGAAGATAGTATAAAAAATGGGCTCATTTATTCAATGAGAGGAGAAAAATGCAATTCATACCCTTGCCATGGAAAATATGAGAATTCACCATAAAACACATAACCCAACTCGACGAACTTGCATACCATTTTTATCAACTTGTCTTAAAGGAAACTAAATTTGTTAAGGGTTTTGACCCGGATAACAAATCCACTGCACATATGGAATTAATTGGATATTCTTCGTGTTTCACTAAAGTTGAACAATTTCAAGAAGGGCCAGAGATAATTTGGATATCCATGAAGTTGCAGCTGACCAAGTTTCAGATAACATCAAAGAATTGATCAGTACCAATAAAGGTTATCGATAGCATGGCATAGTAGTAGACAAAAACCCTAGTTCACCAAATAATTCCCAAAAGAGTACTACATCAAGAACAAGATATAGGACTAGTGGTATTGAAATGAGAAAAACATCATCTGGAGGTTCGAATGATGGTGGTGATAAAGACCCACCAAGGAAATATCTTGAGAAATCCCATACGGTGTATACCTATGTTAAAATAAAAAGAAATACACCAACAACAAGGTTGAGCATACCCGAAATCCAAGAAATTCCACGAGCAATGGATGTTGATGAGTTCATTGAAGAACCCAACTGGTCTACACAAATACTATTGGAAACCAAGGAAAGTATTGAAGCCTTAGTTACCCAGGAACCATAAATCTTCAAGGAAGAATATATTACCTTGCACCACGCGTCCTACAATCAGGAATCCAAAAAATTGTTATGATCAAAAAGTAAATACAAGAAACAAAAAGTCACCAGAAAAGTGGAAATCATCAATTGATTTTGATGGGGTGGCGCCATAAAAAATTGCACAATTCCATGGCACAACCAGAGAGGCTTTGAAGCAGTATGTTGATACTATGGAAAGGGAAAATTCAAAGTTGAAAAAAAAGATAAAGGATCTAGAAGCAACCTTAATTCCATGATTTTATTTCTATAGCCCCTGAATACAATCCAACCAACACTTGTGTTAGAAAACATTCTGGAAAGCAGGAGTAAATGTAAAGGTTCATCAAGCTTCTTCCAAGCCATAAGAAAGTATGTTGGGGATGCAATACAGAAAATAATTGACCTAATTGAATAAATTTGGGGTCTTTCTCAAAGTACTGCCAATTTTTCATCAAGAATTACAAATTTCAAGGAATACCTGGTGAAAAATTTAGAAATGATGAAGGATTTTATAAGGAAGTCGTGGGTACATTCTCAGCCAAAATTTCGAGCTTAACCAATGCCCACAAAAAATAATAGAAGCATTCTTCAGCTACCTGGATATGAAACAGATCAACGCATGCTGGCTAGAGAATCAAATATTTGAGAGAAATGATAAGTGAGATATTTTTAAAAATAAAAAAAGTGATTTATTCCTTAAACTTGTTGATCTTACAAAAAAACTTGATGGCCCTAATTTATTAATGGATACAATGATTTTATCAAAGGAAAAATTAAAAGATCAACTTGATGCATTAAAGGTAGCTTGGGAAAATGAATTTACCAAAACAATAGAGTTTTCTGAAGAAGAAGTTGAAAAGTGGTTAGTCAGGTATATCAATAGAAATAATGAAGTGGATGACATTTTTCATCAATCAGGCATGGACATGAGATAATTTGAAAATGAATTATTTGAGATCAAAACTAGGCATGAGATCATGGTAGCTCCTTTAAGGGAGTATATTGAAGACTGATTAAAAAGGTGTTAATCAAAATCACTGAGCTAGAAAATCAAGAAACAGTTGCAACGATTATGCCACCTCAGCCACATGATGCATCTACGAAAGAGGCACCTCTAAGAAAGTAAATGGTTACAGAAACTTTCCATCACAATGAGTCAAGCAACAACTTTGTTCCTCATTTTAGTCTATGTTTCTTCCACATTCATTCATCGTATTTCCTTCTATTTCTCAGTTATCTATGAATACCCGATTGATGCTTGATTTATTTCCTCTTGTCTTCCAGGTCTTTTCATTTTATGATCTGTGGGAGCCCCATCCCAATCCTCTTTGAAGTGCGAGTGCAAATATTTTATTTAAAGACATTTACTTTGTATTTAAAGACTTATATTATTTTTGAGACTCCGAGAGAAATATCTTGGGATATTACATTATTGTATTCTCAAAGAATTTGATTTAAAGCTTGATATTTCAAATGTTTATCCATCACAATATTTTTGGTGTTTAATGAAATGATCATTTAAATTTCTCTACTATACGCGGTCCATTTTTCTTGTCTCCTTTCCGTGGATTTTTTTTACTGTCTTGATAAATTTTGTGATGGAAATGTAAGTCTTTTATTTATCATACTTATTTGGTTTATGAATCTTGTAATATATTGTATATAATCTCCTGGATGATACATGGTCCCAATCTCAGGTATTGTTTTGAATGTGAATATTATTTTTCAATAAGTATGGTCCTTCTCAGGCTTTGTTTATATTTCTGCATATAATTTCATAAGAAAAAGAGGAGTATTGCCTCTCTAAAAATGTAGGGGGATTCATATCCTCATGAGGTTGACCTTAAGACCGTAAAACAATCTTTTAGATCAACATTTTTGGTGACCATACTGGGGAGAGAAAAATGTTGGTTTCACGGACCAAAATCTAATAATTCAACCTAACCCAAATCAATTAAATTTGCAAATTGGTATTATAAATCAACAAAGTGTATTGCATCAATTTTATAACTTGGAAATAAAAACAACAAGAACCCAAGAAGAACTTGAAAGATCATGGGAAACTCTTGCCTGCAAATAAGAAATAGAAATTGCAAGAAGACAAAGACAAAGAGATGGAAATTAAGAAAAGATTGGAAACATACAAAGGTCCAATAACAAGAAGTAAGAGAAAACAACTTGAAGCTTCTGAAGTTGGAGAAAGTTCTAGAATTGAGACAAAAGAGACTCAAACAATGGGTGACAGAGAAGAAAGAAACAAAAATCCCAAGAATCATGAAGAAAGAAATGAGAGACAAAGAATTCCACAAAGAAGGGTTAGAAATAGCCCACTCAATCTTCTAGGAGAACAACACCAATTGCCTACTCTTCCACAAGGAGTCTTGCCAATATTTTCAGAAGATGGAGTGATGGATCCAAAGAGACATATGGACCAATTCTTGGCTATATGTGAATTCCATCTAATAGAACAAGATGATGTAATGGTAAGAGTTTTTCTGCAAACATTGATAGGGTCGACCTATGAATGATACATGTTTCTTCCCACCCAATCAATTTCATTATTTGATTATCTAGAAGTTATGTTCATGACTATGTATGCATCCCTAATTGCATACCATACTTTTGTCACACAATTCACCCAAATCCATTTGAAAAAAGGTGAAAGAATTAGAGATTTCAACTTGTGATTTTTCAAGATGTTAAATCAGATTCCAGAAGAGAAAAAACCAAATAATCCAGTGATACTTGGATGCTATAAGAATGAAATGCAAAATATGCTATGAGATATGTTCAAATAGAAGATTTAGATGAATCTATGAGTAAAGCAATGAAGATGGAAGAAATTAGAATATAAACAAATGTTAATCCTGAGATCATTCTTAGGAAAGTTCAAAGGAAAATGGATAATCTTACTATAGCAAATCAAGGAGAATCAACCTTGAAGAATGTTGAAAAACAAGGAGTCGGTGGGGGAATATTCTAGGGTGTAATACCTAATGTAAGAAATGATCCAGCTACAACCCAAGAAACAAGGAGAAAACTAGAAATAGGTCAAATGAATATGACCATTCGACAGATGCAAAATGAGCTAACAATATTAAGAAGATTCGAAAATGTCGTCCCAACAAATTGAAATAAAGAGTCTCTGCTCATAGAAAAGAAGAATTCATATCTAGGAGCAAAGAACAAGAAATGATGACAAAAATGAAAAACATAGGACAAAGGCACTTAGCGTGCCAAATCCCAATGTTGTTGTGTTAGAAGAAACTATCGAGGGATAAAATTTTGAAGATCTTGATCAAGAAGCAAACATCATCCAAGATGAGATTTTGTAATCGGTACAAATAGATGAAGGGGAATCATCCTTTTATATTTTTAATGAAAAATACGAGTCCGATATTTTGCAAGAAAATGTTATCCAAACAAGAGCATAAGTAAACAATTTAAAGTCAAAAGAAGCTCCAGAAAAGGAAAAAACTAAAGAAAATCAAGAAGAGACAACAAAGAAACAAGTTGTTGCTAACCAGACTAAGAGTCCACAACAAATGACGTATAATGTGATTGATGATTTATCTAAAATTAGAATTACTTTGCATTTTATGGAAGTAGTGAAGATACCACAACAAAGGGAAAACTTGTTAAGGATACTTGATGGCTCAGATACAAGAACTAAAGATGCAATTATAAATTCCAAACAACAACAAAGCTTCTCATCAATCAAATCAAGAGGAAACGTCCCACCATTGTACATTACCATAGAAAATCATGATATTGTATTGCACAATTGTTTGGTTGATAGTGGGGATACCAACAATATCATGCCTTTAACAGTGATGCAAGCACTGGGAATGGAATGTACCAAACACTATGAGATTGGGGAAATAATCTATGCTATTGATTCAAGAAAGGTCCCATCCTACGGGGAGATTAAATATTTCTATGCATGGATAAATACAACTCCTCACATCACAATAGTATGTATTATTATAGTGGTCGGCCGGCCTCCAACATATGGAGTTGTTCTTGGCAGACATTGGTGCTCTATGATTGTAGGTTATACCATGAATGATGGAAGTTGTATGATGTTTCCTCACAAGTATGGAACAATGGTTAGAGTTCCCAGAGAAGTTAGAAAATGTGTTTCATTCAGGAAGAAAGAGAACAAGTTGATGAGGATCTATCTTGACGTTGGAATGGGAAACTATGTTGTTCATGATCCAGAGAAATTCAACATTATAAGCAAAGAAAAGGAGAACTCCTTTCAATGTTATTGGAAGATGTCCTTTGATGGTGCATGTTCTAAATCTGGAAATGGAGAAGGAATCATTTTTAAAATCCCCGAATCTATTATACATCCACATGCAATTAGAATTGAATTTCCATGTACTAAAAATGAGGCAGAATATGAAGCATTAATTCAAGGTAGGATTCTTTCCATTCAAATGAAAGTTGAGAACTTGGTGATCATTGGTGATTCATAACTGATCATCAATCACATTAGAAAAAATACAGGGTTGAAAAGGAAAAATTAAAATGTTATGCAAGAAGTGTTTCACAGCTCATGGATTCCTTCAACTCTTTCAATATATCTGTTATTCCCAGAGAAAAGAACCAAAAGGTTGATTCATTAGTAGTAGTTGCATCCCTTTTCAACACATAAGATTCTCAAGGAAAATAAACTTATCATGTAAAGAGTATCTTTCAACCTTCAATTCCAGATAATCAAGAATACTTACAAGTTTTCAAAAATGATGAGCATGTTGTAAATTTTCTTACTGATGATGATATTATAACTAAAGTTGATCCAGAAGAAGATAAAAACTCATAGGGAGAAGTTCATGAACATAATCATAAACTTTCTCCGAAAAAGTAAATCAGTTTGGAATCCCTCTTTACGAGAGATGACCAAGCGAAAATGTGAAAACCACTGGAAGAACCCTTTGTCATAAAGGTCCAAGAAACACAGAAGATAAACATTGGTACTCACAAATCACCAAAATATATAAACTTGGGTACCATTTGCACTAATGAAGAAATTGATCAATACACTCAACTTTTTAAAGAATTTCAAGATCTTTTTGCATGGAGTTATCATGATTTGAAAGAATATGATAAATCAATATTTCAACATATCATACCTTTGAAAGGAGTTAAGCCATTCAAATAAAAGTTTAGAGTGACAAATCCTAAGATAAATCCTCTGGTAAAAATAGAAATTGAGAAATTAAAGAAAGCTGGTATAATTTCTCCTATTAGACATTCAGACTGGCTTTCAAATCCAGTAGTGGTGAGAAAAACGACCGATAAAATTTGACTTTGTGTTGATTTTATGGATCTCAATAGATTCAACATAAAATATAATTACCAATTGCCCAATATCAAAATGTTTCTTCAACAAGTTATAGGGTTTACATTAATGTCTATGTTAGATGGGTTTTCAGGTTATAACCGAGTTCTTGTGGCAGATGAAGATAGACCAAAAACAATGTTTGTAACCCCACGGGGAACTTACGCTTATGTCAGAATGCCATTCAGATTGAAAAACGTAGGTGCAACATTCCAGAGAGCGATGGATCATGCTTTCAAAAATTTCATTGGAAAATTCACTGCTCATTACCAAGATGACTTGACAGTCTATTGAAAATCAAGAGAAATACATATCAGACATCTTAGACAAATCTTTGAAAGGTGCATAATATATGGAGTATTATTGAATCCCAAAAAGTGTTTATTTGTTGTAACAGAAGGAAAACTCTCAGGTCATGATGTAAGTAAAGGAGTATACATTGATTCAGAAAGAAGGCATTCACATAAATTAAGATAGCCATTACTACCACCCCTGTGCTTGTTAGCCCATATTTTGATAAGGATTTCGTATGGTATTGCTTTGCTTCATATGAGACCGTTTCCTCTATCCTTACTCAGAAAAATCAGAAACAAGAAAAACTCCCAATTGCTTTTATGAGTAAGACTCTACATGATTATGAATTGAATTATTCGATCATTGAAAAACAAGCCCTTTCTCTTGTTAAATCAATTTCCCATTTAAGAACATATAATCTATTAACTCACGTCATTGATTATGTTCCTCATTCCTCAGTCATAATTCTTTTGAATCAATAACTCGGGGAGGGAAGATGGGAAAACTGGTTGGCCAAACTTCAAGAATATGATTTAGAAATCAAACCTTTGAAAGTTGTCAAAGGAAAAGGTTTGTGTAAATTCATGAGGGATTGAAGTTGTAATCATTTCTCCTCCCAATGAATTTTGTGTTGTAATTCAAGGGATAAGTTTGGAAAATTTTGAATGGTATAATGATATAATATTTTATTTAAAATCTAGTCAATTCCCTCCTGAAATATCCTCAAAAGAGAGAAGGACTTTGAAAATAGAAACAAACCACTGTGTTTTAGTATTTGGAGTATTATTCAGACGAAATTTGGATGGTGTATTATTAAGATGTCTAGATCATTCACAATCTAAGGAAGTAATTTAAGAATTTCATAATGGGGTTTGTGAAGGACATTTTTCACCAGTTGTGATAGCCCACAAAATCATTCAAGCTAGTTTTTATTAGCCAACTATGTTCAAAGATTCCTACAAATTTGCTCAGAAATGCATCCCATGTTAGACTTTCTCAGGAAAGATGAAAAGAGTTGCAACAATGTTACAGACGAAAATGGTGGATAAATTCAATGGTATTTAGATGTGATCGGTCTAATAAATCCTAATTATAGCAAAGGCCATTCATATATCCTCACAAAAACTAACTATTTTACAAAGTGGCAAGAGGCGATGGCTTTAAGAAATGCAGATTCAGAACAATTGATTCAATTTTTAAAAGAAAATATTCTATCCAGGTTTGGTGTACCATAAAATTTTATAACGGACAATGGCTCAATTTTTATTGGATCAAAATTCACGAAATTTTGTGGTGAATATGGAATTACATAGGTCGGTCATCTAATTATCATCCTTAGGGAAATGGATTGGCAAAATCAACGAACAAAACACTAATCCAAATCGTCAAGAAAATTATTGAAGCTAACCACAAGAATTGACATAATAAGTTAATAAATGCACTCTGGGAAAGTTGTCTTACTCCAAAAGATAGTACTGGACATTCCCTGTATACTTTGGTGTATGGGAAGGGGGAAATATTACCTTTGCATGTGGAATTGAATTCCTTGACACTTATCATAGATTGTGAAGAAAAATAAGAACAATCACCAATGCACAAAAGATATAATAAACTCCTACAATTAGAAGAACATAGGAAACATGTGATATTGGCAATGAATAAGAGACAAGAAGCAGTCAAGAAATATTTTGATAAAAGTGAAACTTCAAAGGATTTTCAAAAGGATCAATTAGTTTTGTTGTGGAACAAAGAAAAAGAAAAACCATCTTTCCACACAAAATTTGAAGCTCTTTGGATCGGTCCATATCAAATCGAAAAAGTGATTTCTTACAATTCATACTTTCTCAAGGATATGAAAGGAATAATCCAACCATTTCCTGTGAACGAGAAACATTTTTTATGTTTATTCCCCTTAGTTAAAAATTTGTACATAATCATTCCTAGTATTCCTTATACATATTTTTAGGTTTTTCCTTTTTATTTTCTTTTGACTCCATTTTTCCCAATGGAAGAAGATTTTGGATTCTCAACAACCTTCAGGGGGTGGCTATCCCACAGTTGGAGCCAGATGTTGATCCACATTCGTGGTCAATTTTTTGCTTTCATTTCACTATCCATAAAATTCTTCTTTTGTTTGTCTCTTTCCCTTTTTCCTTAGTATTTTTCTCCTTTATCAAATTTTCTCAACACTTAGCCAAATACAAGTAATGTGGGGCGGGGTTAGAACAAGTTTTGGGCTCGCAAATATTTAGGTACACAATTGTGCATCCTCCAAAATGCACTTCTTATTTTCGCATTCCCCAAATTAATTTTTTTTCACTTTCCAACACTTAGTTGTTTTTCATGAAATGCAGATATGGGGCCACACTCCATTCGTCAATTTTTTCTTAGGTCTATAGGTATGAAATATCCTATTCTCCAAAATGAACCCTCTACCTCCGTGACCTGCAAAACAAAAATTTCCAATACTTAGTCACATTTCCTGTTTCAATGTATGCCTCCTTACTTTTCCCCGCATACTCGCAAGTCTGCAATCCTGTGTTCTACATTATGCACTTTCCAACCCTCATACTACACTCCCATACTTAACACTTTTCATCTGCCACGACATCACATCACCACTTCCCATCACATTTATGATTCCCACCACATCTGTTGCCACTTGTGTAATCATAATACCATTATTAAATTCGTGAAACACTCATAAACCTTGCATTAAATTCAAATATCATGCAAGTTGGCAACGTTAAAGTAAGATTTACATTGACTGAACTATAAGGAAAATATGTGGTGAAATTAAATAAAAACTAATATACCAAGTTGTAAATATCGATAGTAACACCACCTATTTCCAAATCCAAAAGTAGAGAAAAGAATGTCAAGTAAGAAAAATGAGTTGTATTGTAGAGACACTCTAAACACACTTGGGCATGGAGATCAAGAGTTTCACTGGTCGAGGGTGTACAATTACTATAATACCCCTAATCCGAACCCCAATTGTAAATGAAAATGTAAATGTACATATATGTGCAATCTAGTTTGAAAAATTCCCTAGTTGCAATAAAACTGGAGCATGATTAGAAACAAAAGGATAGTGTATCTAGGACCTGTGTCTGCCAATTGAGGATAAGAGTTCCTTCGATAAGAAAGACCGGTCAAGTCTCTTTGCTATCTCTTCCCTGCCTTTCCTGCCATTACGCCACGTAGGAGCGACAACAATCGGAACAATGTCAACTAGTTGGTTTTTTTGGAAAATATTCGTTAAAAAGTTCGCCAACTGGTCCAGGTGAGTTGTGTCCCCCCAAACCCCATCTGCACTGAGTGTGAAGTTGAGGTCCCCAACGACGATCAAATCCTTGTGAGCTAGCAAACCCCTAATATCCACCTTACTCCAAAAATAATTCCTTCCAGTACAGGGTTCATAGACATTTAAAAGGGAGAAGGATTTATTGTCTTCTAAACGAGTACCTGTCAAGAAAATGCCACCACATCTTAAGTAAGGTGTAAAAAAAAACTTATTTGGATCCTAAGACACTAGAAGTCCCCTTGAATTACCAACATAACTGATCGCACACATCAACCAATCAGGGCAAAAAGAAGTCATGAAAGATCTCGCCTTCATCTCAACAACCATAGTTTCTTGTAGAAAAAACTATATTCGGGAGCGTACTCGAGAGAAATCTACGAAAGGAGGCTGATTTCAGGGATCCTCCTATCCCTTTGATGTTTAAGGAGAGTAGGATCATGACTTGGCTCTAGCAAGGGCTTTCATGCCTCTAAGTGCCCCCGAATTAGAGTTAATTTGGATATGTTGTGAAAAGAAAGAGGTGTTGGTTCCCGCTCTTTTCTGAGCACTCCTGGTTTTTAAAGGAGAAAGCTCAAGCCCCAGTCCCCTCGACCAAGCAAAGTCCTTAGTCACTTCCTCCCCATCCCTTGTTACCATACGAGGATCATAAATAGACTCTTCACGACATAAGACAGAGTTTCCTTGATAAATAGGCAATGGAATGGGACCCGTAGCGTCTTTAATGGAGGGAACCAGGGTGTTAAGTACCCTATCAAGCGATCTTTCACTCTCATCATATTACTTATACTCATGTCCAAGACAAATATCACCAAAAGGCTCACAGGAAAAAACCCCATCAACTCTGTGTTCATAGGAGGGGCCCGCTACAACCCGAGGCTCACTGGGTGGGTCTGCTTCATCCCAAGTCTCTACAGAGGGAGTGAGGGTGTTATGGGTTCCCACCCCATCTCCTAGGATCACTAAATCGTCCAAAGTCTGCTCAAACTCCTCCCTAGAGAAATCAACAAACACTAATTCAGGATCCAACGCAAAGGAAGGGTCGAGTTTGTCATGTTCCAACGCTGACAGAGAGAAAAAAAGAGAAGGACAATGTTTCATAAGCTTACCCGCAAAAGTTGCATTTGTCACCTCTGGACTAGCCGCCATTATCACAGGAGAGTGATCTAAGCCAAAGGAGTTCACTCTAGGAGAAGTAGGATCAGATGCCTTCCAGAGCAATGAGTCCTCCGAGACGTCCTCCTCCACAGAGCCCTGACAGTCCCTTCTTAGGTGTCCGGTTTTGCGACAGAAAGTGCATCTAAAGGGTATACCCAAATAGTCCAGCCTTTGATGTAAAAAGTGACCCCTCCACTCAATTTCTAACGCCTACAGTAGCCCAACATGTAAGTCGACTTCAACCAACACCTTTGCCATACATTTTTCAGACGTCGAAAGGGAGCGTTCATCAACCATAATGAAGCGACCAAGTTTGTTTCCAATGGCCTCCAGTGCCCTTGTGTTCCAAAGCTGCAAAGGAAGGCCTGGTAAGAGCACCCAGAGGTGGCGGAAGAAAAAATAGTCAGTAGCTGGGTCAAAGCTAGCCCACCAACATTTTAGCATCAAGTTGCTGCCTTCTATGACCCAAAGCTTTTTAAGAATGAGTAGAGTGTCTTTTGGCGACCTAAATATAAAACCAAGCTAGCCCCTCGACAACATCAAGATCTCAGGAGAGTATCCCAATAAGGGAACCCAGGAAGACTGCGTCCAAAGAGAGATGGGTTGCTTACACAGAGAGTGATAAGAGAGACGTCCTACCAGAGCACTAAGTGCCAGGTTACAAGTCTCCTCTAGGCCAATGTTGGTGCCCATCCTCCGTTTGTTTATTTTTTGGTTTCCACACTAGTTTCCGCGACACAGAACCCCCCTGCGCTCTAGAAAGTCTTCCTTGCTGGTTAGCTTGTAAAGACGGTTTCCCAGTAAAACCCGAGCTAATACCTATAGGCCCCTGCTTTGCAAACACATCCGGTTTTTGAACTCCACAGGAATGAGAGGGAGAGCCACCGTTTTTTTGAAAAAACACCCTACCTGCAGTCAGGAACTGCTTTGAAGTGTTAACCGTAGACAACATTAAATATTGTTTAATGCTGATCCCCACACTCATCTCATCGACTGAGGAGAACAAGCCAACCCTGTTCCAATGTGCCTCGTCAACCACACCCATAAGTGCACTGACCTCACCTTCCATAATGGAAGCTTCTAACTACTAGTTTCAATCTGCCACCTAACTGTTCAGTGCGCTCCACTAGTGATAGTCAGCTCATAGCTCACAACTAGAGGAGGTTCTTAAGGGCGTGAGTTAAAATTGAGGTAAGACGACAAGTACCCGTCACTTCGGTCTGAGAAAATCAGAAAGAGGAGTAGGGAAACTGGCTGTGGGCCTAGGTTCTACAACACCTCTAGAGTTAGTCCAAACGCAACTGCTAAAATAGCAGAAATACATCAATAGTAACTAAGAATCGAGACAACTCCAACCTTCTCAGAGAAAGCTCTAAAAACTACCTTAGGCACAAAAAAGTACCAAAGGGAGCCTGAAACTCGCCCTATCCGCCATTGTTCAAAATGTGAACCCTCTCTAATAAATTGGTTACTTACACCATAAGAGAACCACCATGTTAATTACT
>SNQJ01S0025359.1:75768-88590 GCA_010110895.2 Picea sitchensis
CGTCATCCACACCCATAAGTGCACTGACCTCACCTTCCATAATGGAAGCTTCTAACTACTAGTTTCAATCTGCCACCTAACTGTTAAGTGCACTCCACTAGTGATAGTCAACTCATAGCTCACAACTAGAGGAGGTTCTTAAGGGCGTGAGTTAAAATTGAGGTAAGACGACAAGTACCCGTCACTTCGGTCTGAGAAAATCAGAAAGAGGAGCAGGGAAACTGGTTGTGGGCCTAGGTTCTACAACACCTCTAGAGTCAGTCCAAATGCAACTGCTAAAATAGCAGAAATACATCAGTAGTAACTAAGAATCGAGACAACTCCAACCTTCTCAGAGCAAGCTCTAAAAACTACCTTAGGCACAAAAAAGCACCAAAGGGAGCTCGCCCTATCCGCCATTGTTCAAAATGTGGACCCTCTCTAATAAATTGGTTACTTACACCATAAGAGAACTACCATGTTAATTACTATGGAGTGCCCCGGAATTAAAATAAAAATAAAAAATATATATATATATATATAAAATGTTGAAATTGCTACCTAAAAAATTGATACATTAAAGACAACGTTGAAATTACTACCTAAATATTTGATACATTAAAGACAACGTTGAAATTGCTACACATTTGGGCATGCAGAGTTAACTTGGAACTGTCATAGCTTTCAAGTTTCCAACCATGATGGATAGATGCAGATAGGACTCATGCTGGATCTATGAGCCCTTTTTTCAGAAAAAATAGGGCTATATGATCCTTTCCGTCTGGATCGTGCCCCGTATCTCAAATGCATTCTATGAATTAATTGAGCTCGGTTTCTTGTATTAATCGATTCACACTTACATTTTGGGTGCTGCCCATTGATTTGGGCGGTAGCTTGAAAACTTTCCAGGTTCCCAAATGCGGTATGTTTAACGTTTTTACTACTTATCAAATAAAATTCCATGAATTATCACAGCACTCATGTTCCACTCATGTCCCAAATGCCTTTGAATTGCATCATTTAACAGCACTCATGTTACACTGATTCCAGGGCATTTTTATTGTTCTCTAACTAGCGCAGACCCATCTAAAGTCAGGCCTGATACGAGGTTATATATATTCGGTTTCAATATTTATTATTTTGTTCATTTGTATGAACTCTAGTCTAGATATATATCCTTTGAGGTGCATAACAAACCTTGGGTTTACAATGAGATGGGTTTCTGTTCGTATCCATATTCAGTGCATTGTTGTTACATACACAGATCTGCACACACAGACATGAAGAGTTGATGTATTACTCACCTCGACCTAGGCTATAATGCATCTCGATTCTCTATACAGTGATGTAGAATATGAGCACTAGCAGGTATGGAAGCCTAAGAAATTCGCTTATTCTTGTCCAACGGACCCATGTTGGCTCAAATTTATATTAAATTTTCAGTCCTTTCTATTGCAGCCACATTTTCCAAAGTAGGATAAAGGCTTCGGAAGGAAGGATCCAGTAACGGATACAAATTATTTTCTCGCAAGTAAATTATGATAACTTATCTTAACTATTAAGTCCATTAGAGGAGCTCTACAGGCTCTTCGATCAAAGAATAGAGAAAGTGAGTCATACTTATACTTTACAGGATGCGTTTGCATAAAAGAAGCATCGAGAAGCTGCAAATTACAGGATGCGTTTGCATAAAAGAAGCATCGAAAAGCTGCAAACAAATCAATGCAGGGCTGTTGAAATAAATTTATTGTCCTGTCAAACTTGGCCCTAAGTATAACAATGACGAATTATGGTAATTTCATTAATCAAGTAAAACTGCTCAAATGAGCTACATATTACATCCGCTCCACAGAGCCTTCAAGAAAAGGCAAGCTAGGGTTTGTATATTCTTTAAGAGTAGAGAAAAACCTCTAAGATCCTGAATCTATCATCCAGTCATAATCCAAAAACCAGGCTCATGAGAACCTTGAACTATAATGCCAAAGCACATGATCAAAAGTCTGCCAAAAACAAAACAGAAAAAAATCAGCAAAGATCGGGCATTGTACCCCATCCATAACCAAATCCCCAAATAGGCACTGAGTCCTAAAATTAAAATTACCCTTCTACTTTTGCCCATTCCTCTTCGAGCTTCTGGTACGTGAACTTGGAGGTGGGGAGGGTTCCAGAATGGAGGGATCCAATTTTCATTTTAAGCATTTTCCATTCTTACCTGAGATAGCCATTGCATCTGAATCTCAAACTTGGGACAAAGCCACCACCAATGAAGAGGAAGGGAACTTTTGCTTCTGATATTACTATGAACCAAGATCGCGTTGATCTGACAATGTTCTAACATTACTAGTTCTGAAAACATTGACCTAAAACCCTAATCTGATGTTGGGGAATGAATTGACATTCTCAATAAGCTGGGATAACTCCCCCAGTGAGTAGTTAATGGGAGCTTCCACACCTGGCCATATGAGACCCACCATGTCATCCACTATAATCCCCTTGAAAGCGCCGATGTAGGACCAACCCTGGAATGAGATTTGAGATTTGACTAAAAGGATTCAGAACTTTGATCAATCCCTGCCTTGATCTTGCAAGAGGATGGATCAATCACCCTACTTTTAGTGGAAAATTGCCTAGATAGATTCTCACTAACAATGACACAAGTGTTTGGGCCAAACTTTGAAGCATCCAAGCCTGCTGCAACCAACCTACCATCCACCAATGAAGTTTATGAGGATATTGGCTCCTCCAACTTCATCTCAGCTGCATTGGCTAAGGAAAAGTCTGAGGATCCAACAATGGACAATCCTAATCCTCCTTTCACATCATATGAATCAGACAAGCAAATGCTCTTTGGGCCTCCACCATCCAACTGAACCACCTATAATGCCAACCCATCAGTGTTGCCACATTGTCTAAAGGGGATTGGATTACCTCACTAATAAGGGGAAGAACTATTGCCTTATCCAACTTTACTCTTGTCCCGCCTCTGGATTCATCCCCTATTTCTATCTGCCTAGTCTTAGCAACTTTCCCCTCCAAAGGGACCTTATTCTTAGTGTTCTTAGAGATTGAATGAAGAACTCTGAGATTCCTCGCCTTGTGATCCAAGGACAACTTGATCACCTATGTCTCTACCTCCTTCATCTCTTGGATGCTTGGAACTCTTCCTCAAAGCCAATTCATTTTTGGGACAAGCCCTAAACAAATGACCATGAGAGAAGTAGAACTAGCAACAAAATGACAAGTTTTCATAGTCCACCCGTTGAAGCCATCGATGCTCTCCCAATTCAAATATTATTTCCTCTGGCAACCCACCGCCAATAGAGGCCAAAATCATGATTCGTTGGATTCCAATCTACTTTAGGGTTCTTGGATTTGTGCCACAAAATGATCCCAAACAATCTCCCACCAAATGCAAAATCCTCTGATCACACAGGTGCAATGGTAACCTCGGTAAGTCGAACCCACATAACCAACAAATCCTTTGAAGTATGTTTTGAGTAAAAAATATTGTTCTAGTGTTTTAGAAACAATCTAGAAGATTCAAAGCTCCATGGATCCCATTTAAAACTACCTCCTTATCCACCGAATTATCAAAAGGAAAATAATAGAAGCCTCTTTGCAAAAGGGAGATCCATATCTTACCTCTTGCTAGTGATGACTAATAAGTGTCGACCTAGTCAAGCAATTTATTGATCTACGGCTTCGGGCAATAGAAATATGCTATCAGTATCCTCGATTGTAGTTCTTTTGCTTAGTCCAAATCCCACTCAATAGGGAGGGGAAGCCTCACCGCAGCGGTAGATCGAATACATTCTTCCTTTCTACAAAAACCCTAAAACCCTTTTTGACAACACCACCTCCCTCATCGTCCATTGCCCACTCAAGATCTAGCATATATCTATCTTAACCCTGGATTTATTAAGTATCGAGCGAGATAAAAAAACTTAGCTGCAAACCTCTCGCCTGCTTAAAATATGTTGGGTTAAGATGGATCTATGCTAGTTTATTTTTTGTTTTTAATTTAATTTAATTTTTTATGTCAATGTAATTAATAAGTAAATGGTTTTGTTTTAATTTTTATTTTTTATATGAGATGCACACATTTCTTTTTTTTAAATTTCAGTTTATTAGCATCACATGGATTATTTTCATTTTTGTAGAATGCACCTAGCTTCTCTTGGTGCAAAGATACGTGGATTAGGTCCAACTTAACACCAATATTAGGAAATTAGCATGGGAGGTGTCACTTCCCAAACTAGCAACCCTTGGGGGTATGCTATGGGGATCACAATGGGGATCACACATCATGGGAAATGCACCACTGTCATCTTAGCACGATCGCCCCTTCACTTTAGGCCAGCTCCTAGAGACCAAGGGGGGTGTCCCAATCCTTCCAACTACACACCTCAATATAGGTTAGATAGACCAGTGCCTTAATAACCAAATGCCTTAAGAATACTCAACCATTAGTTAGGGCAATAACTACCATAATATAGAGAGGGTTAGGAGCTAATTTTAACAAATGTTGAGCTCTGAAATAACAGTCACAACAGAAATACAAACCAGCACTAAATAAATCACTTTTAGGGTGAGGAAAATGATGTTTCTTACCTCTAATGAGTGAGATTTCACCATACAAACCAAGAATAAATGTTATACCTGTATTACTGTTGATTTCTTTTTGTTTTTCCAACAATTAAAGTATTGTATTTTTTTATTATTATTTAATATGCAAAAGGATCACAACTGAAAGATAGATATCCATAGAACAATAAGATATATCCTCAGGGAAACCCTCAAGGGGGAGAAAACCCTGCAAACTTTCCTCTGTATAGATTCCTCCAACATGTACAATGTCATACAATGCTCTTTCACGAAATCAAGACCAAAGAGACCCAGACACGAACCAAGAATAACCTCCTAGATATGTGCGTACTACTCTCTTGTACTTATATTCAATGAATGATCAAATTGACTTGATATAACCTCTATTTATACTCTAAAAGACTTAGAAAAATGACTTATCAATAAACCCTTTCACAATTACACTTAGGAATAACCAATACAATTACACTTGGGAATAACTTCTTAATGAGGAAGGTATTTTATTGGGCACAAACTCTAACATTGTCGCCATCCACACGAGCTCATGACCATTGACTATCGGACACACGAATCTATACATCACAGGAAATCCATAGTGACTTCACAGCATGCATCCAGGGCCAGTGGGTAGCTCTCCAATAGCTACAACATGTCATCATAAGACTATCCAGTTTCTCGCAGAAAACTCGGATATCTTATGCATGACATCCGGTATCCTGCGACAACATCTGTACCTCGTCTCTTCAGCATGCATCTAGGGCCGGTGGGTAGCTCTCCAATAGCTACAACATGTCATCATGACATCCACTACCCTGAGATAACATCTGAAGCCATCACTCCCTCTGAAGAGGGACTAGGCCGAGCTTGTCCCTGAAGTACTCGAACTTTGTCCTTAACAATGGCTTTGTGAGCACATCCGCAATCTGCTCATCGGTAGTCACATATTGGAGCCTCACTGCTCCCTTCTGAACCATATCCCTGATATAGTGATACCAGATTTTGATATGCTTCGAACTATCATGAAACACCGAGTTCTATGACAACTTTATACAACTCTAGTTGTTGCACAAGATACAGGTCGCCTCCATTGCAATATCGAATAATCCAGTCAGCGATTTCCAAAGCCACACTGCTTTGCGACTTGCTGCACATGCTGCCACACACTCTGCCTCAGCCGTACTGAGTGCTACACATGACTGCTTCTTATTGATCCATGAAGTCATACCGGATCCCAAAGTGAAGCAACATCCTAATGTACTTTTCCGGTTTGCAACACTACCGGCCCAATCTGAATACGAATATCCAAGTAAACTGATCTCACTGTCTGCAACATACTTGAGCCTATAGTCCACTGTACCTTTAAGGTACCTCATCACATGTTTTACTGCAATCAGGTGAACACGTTTGGGGTCAACCATGTACTGACCATCAATCTGACCATACCATGCTCTCGGTGCCTGGTTCAATCCATATAATTCCTTTTTTAACCTGCACACATGTGTCCCGCTGTCATGTGTCTTGAATCCTTGTGGTTGTTCCACATAAACCTCTTCCTCTATTATCCCATTCAAAAATATCGTCTTCACGTCCATCTGACGAACCTTCCATTTCATCACAGTAGCTATTGAAAGAACAACCCTTATTGAAGTATATCTTGCCACAGGAGCAAAAGTCTCCTCGTAGTCAATTCCTTCCTTCTGAGAAAATCCTCGTGCTACAAATCTAGCCTTGTATTTCTCAATGCTTCCATCTACAACATACTTTGTCTTGTATATCTACTTGGAGCTCACAACTAATTTTTCCTTGGGTCTGAGAACCACATCCCAAACGTCATTCTTCACTATTGACTAGTATTCCTCGACCATGGCATCCTTCCATTCTTTCTTTCCTGCAACTTCTTCATAGATGGTAGGCTCTACATCAATGATATCACACAATAATGCCACATAGCCGAGATACGGTTTTGGTTTCTTGACTTTCCTAGATGATCCATCCCGGGAACCATATCTCTCTGCATCTTTGATGGCCTCTTGTGCCCAAGCTAGTCTTCTCTTTTGTGTAGGCTTCTCCATAGGCCTCTATGGTTTGGCCATATCCTGATCCTCAGGAATGGATTCCTCTGCTTCCACTTCTCTTGTCTCTGTGGCTCTAGGAACTCCATTCTCTTTGTCATGAGATTCCTTTGCACAACCCTGCTTTGACTTGTGAAAAGCTACATCCTCATTGAAGATGACATCCCTGCTAATCTCGATCTTTCGGTGACCGGGAATGTATACTCTGTAGGCCTTTGATGTGTTACTATACCCAACAAATGTACCTTTCTTTCCAGATGGGTCCAACTTTGTTCTCTTGTCCTTGGGGATATGCATATATACAAGACAACTAAATATCCTCAGGTGGCTGACCTTTGGCTCATCTCCTGAAAACATTTCCTCCCGTGTCTTGTTTTCAAGAACTCGATGGGGACTTCTGTTCTGTACGTACATAGCTGTCATCGCAACTTCTACCCATAGATACATAGGTAAATCTTGATCATGGATCATGGCCTTCACTGCTTCCATAATCGTCCGATTCTTTCTCTCTGCCACTCCATTTTGCTGCGGATTATAGGGAGTAGAGAGCTCCCTCTTAATCCCAACTTCTTTGCAAAACTCTAAGAATTCATCTAAGGTGAATTCTCCTCCATTGTCTTATCTCAACATCTTTATCTTCCTTTTTGTTAGGTTTTCTACTAGTGCCTTGAATTCCTTGAACTTACCAAATACTTCACCTTTTGACTTCAAGAAGTAAATCCAAGTTTTGCGTGAGGAATCATCAATAAAAGATACATAATATATGTACCCGCTGAGCGATGGTGTTGACATCGGTTTGCATATGTCCGCGTGTACAATGTCCAAGACTCCTTTGGCTCTGCTATCATTGCTTGGAAAGGGGTTCTTCACATTCTTGCCTTGTGCACAACCTTTGCACACGCCATTTGGATTCACCTGAATCTCTGGTAGTCCTATTACCATCTTGCTCACGATTGGTAAAGCTCTGTAGTGTAGGTGGGCAAATCTCCTATGCCATAGCTCACTTGAATTCATAGTGTCGTGAATCAATACTGAATCTGAGCGTCCCTTTAATTTATACAATCCTCCTTCTTGGACACCGATAAAAACTACATCATCAAACGTCTTTCCTTTTGGCCACATGAGAACTTATCCATCTACAAATGCAACCCTGAAACCCTTCTCATCCAAAGCTGAAATCGAGAGAAGGTTCTTCTTGTAAGTGTGTTGAACCTGCATAGAATAGATCTAGCTGGGAATTGACATACACAGTTGCAGAGAAAATAGAAGAAAAGAGAAGCATGAGAGAAAGAATGGAAGAATTCTCATTAACCAAATGAATGAATGATAATTTACACATGATATACTCTGTATAACTCAACCAATGCGCACTGGAGGAGAAGCCAATGCACCATAGTGGTGGTCTAGAGTGATCTAGACACACACCAGTAGTTACGAGAGTAAACTGCCACCTAGTCTAGTCTGTCGGGCAGTTATGAGAGTGAACTGCCACCTAGTTGAGTTAACTAGTCTACCAGTCTTTAGTTAACTGACTGAAACATAGTGAAGTGAGGAGGAGATCAGGGAATCATGAGTAATGCGCTAGTCTGGTGATGATCCCAAGGACAATGTGCATTAGTTGGTGATGATCCCAATGCTGCATGGTGATAATCCCAATGTAGCATCTAGACTCTACTCAATTGATCAAACTGAAGTGAAAACTGAAGAGAATATTCTCCCTAGAGGAATATTCTTCCTAAAATATAAGAGGCTGAATAATGACTAATAAACATAGGAAAAACCTTAGGAAAAAGAAATCCTATGTGTGTGAGAAGTAACTCCAACACCCCCCTTGAACATCACTATGGTGAAAATAAAGAATGGGTCCCGGCAACGAGGCTATGTTAGGTACCCAAATACAAAAGATACACTGAAATAAAGCGAGGAAAGAGGGAAAACCTCATGGGAAACCCCCCCTTCAAAGTACAATGTATGTAAAAAGAAGAACTGACAGTTGCTAAGCAACTGTGTCCTTCACTCCAAAACAACTGCGTAGAGAATGAAACTTCTGCTCAGTGAAGATGTCTGTAGTTTGTTCTGCTGAAGGACAGAACTGCAGGTCAATGATCCCCTCATGTACTAAGTCCCGGATGTAGTGCATGTGGATCTCGATGTGCTTCGTCCACTGCCTCTGAACTAGATCTCTACAGAACTTCAGAGTGCTCTGGTTGTCACACCAGATGATGATCGACCAATGAAACTTAATGCCCAACTCAGTGAGAAAATATTGTAGCCACATAGCCTGAATGGTTATGTTAACTACCCCTCTGTACTCTGCCTCGGCTAAAGACAGAGCAATAGCAACCTGCTTCTTGTTTGACCAACAGATAGGCCCGAAACCAAGACTGAGTGAGTAACCAGATGTGGACTTGCGATCAATGCTATCATTAGCCCAGTCAGAATCAATGAACCCGATGAGGTCCTGTTGCTGCCTTATACACACTTGGGCTATCGTGGAAGAAATCTTCAATCCACTGAGTGTGTCCTTGGGGGCAAGTCTCGAGTTAAGGTGTTGTCACCTGATCCTCAACTCCTCCGTCTAGGCCAACTCCTAGCGAAGCCAAGGGGGGTGGTCCCTAAAAAAAATACTAAGGCTCTTTAAACTATTTTAAGCAAAAGAACTACTTCCAGGAGTTTATTGCAAATAAAACATACACATTCAACATTTAACATTCATCAGATGACATACTCATATAAATCATTTGTCCATAAAGATTGCATGCATAAACCAAGTAGGATACAAGTTCTGCAAGATTGATAAGTTCGTTAGACAATCACACATGAATGAAATACACTGCTCACATACATAAAGATAAATCCATAGTACCATTGCCTTGAAAGTATCGTGGGCAGTTGTTGATCGCATGTTTTATTAAGGTAAATTGAATGTAGATTAATGAGAGATTGCGTGGCCTCTTTAGAGGCTACCTCTTTGTTTGGAAACTTGCAGAGTACTTACCGAAGCCCTAGGGCCTCACCAGTAAGTTCACTAAGGGTGACGGATGTCCAACACGGGGAGAACCTAGATCTCAAAGTTCTCGTCTGACTTCACACACTCCCCTTAGGCGTTTTCCTGTGCATTGAGGTAGCAACTATTGAGATTTCCCTAATTAAACTACTCCACACAAACAATTCCGGTTGTGATGAATCCCAGGATCGAGCTAGGCTCGCAAGGGTTCAGAGCATACACCGAAAATTGCGGGGAAGGTTTATTTTAGACTTTGCAAAAAGGAAATAAACTTTGAAAATTGCTTGAAACTGAAAATAAAACTTTGCAAGATTTATTGTTGATAGTAAAAAGTAAAATCTAAGCTAATCATGCATAAAGATTGAAATTTACTTTTAAGCTTAGGTGCATGCAAGATTTGAGTGCTGTGTGTGGTTGATTTCCTTATGCTTATGTGTGTTTGTGAGATCATATAATAAGACTTGCAAGGAAATAAAGCAAAGACAAACACACAACACACCAATCCCCCTAATGGGGATGAAGAAACTGGGCTCCAAGAGCCCGCTTTTATTAATCCTATTACAACTTTGAGAAGATGACTCTCTTTTCTTCTTTTCTCTTTAGCTTTTAATTTGGATCCTTATAGAACTGGATCGATTACTAAACTAACTACTACAAAATGACTCCTTGAGTCTTGGTTTTCAAGGGTTAGGTCGGGTCTTGGAGTGAAAAATCTTCGATCTCGGGTTCAGAAGAGGTCAAAATCTTCCTTGTACCGAGACAGACCTGCTAAAAACCAGCGAGGAAAAGTCATTAGAAATAGCAGAAAATGACATGCAAACACAAATTAAAAGGAAAATTTTTTGTAAGGCTTTTTCACAAAATATTTAGGCACTAAAAAAAACAAATTTTGAGACATTTTTAGAGACTTAAAGAGACTAACTAAGTCCTCTTATGAGTATTTCTGTTCGCTGTCCTAAAACAGAAAATAAGAATACTCAAATGACTAGATATTAAAGAAAAACAAACAACTTTTACTTTGAGAATTGACAAGAAAATTCAGAAAATTGCTTAATAAGAACTAGAACTAGACTTAGACTTAGCAATAAACTTAGAAATAGATCTAGATCTTGCATGCAAACACTAGAAAGAAGATAATAGCTTGAAATTTAATCTAGTTATACATGCATTCTAAGAAAGAGAGAAATAGGAAGAAATCTTTTGATTTTGTGGAGCCTTTTGCTTGAGCCTCAAGAACCCTTGGGCAATGGAGTCTTTCTTTGGTGTGAAGAAGAGGGAGGAAGGTTTTCTGAAGTGCTTTAAGAGAAAACAAGGGAGCAAGCAAGCTTCTTTGATTCTCCAAAAGGTTGGTCTTTCACGCTCCAAGCTTCTCACAAGTACCTGCAACCAATGGTGTTTCCTACAAGAGAGACTTTGTTCCACGTTAGTTTAAACAAAAACCCAACATGAGAATATAAACATCAAATGCATAAAACAAATATATAGACTAGCAAACAAGTAGAACTATATATTCTAATTGGATAACAATATCGTTACCATAGGTCCATAGCCACCATGCAAATACAAGAAAGAAACTTGAAATGATATTACCTCATAAGCTAACAATCCATCCACACATGTGAGACCAAACATCAAATATCGACCTCCAAAGTCTCGATTCCAATATAGAAAAGATATTACAACAATGTATAGCAAGGTCGCCCAAACTCCAACTACCTAAAAGGAGAGGGGTCACCTTCTATTTATTACAATTCGGGTGACAATTCCCATGAGAGAATGCGCTAGTGCACGAGGAGATGCGCAAGTGATGAGGGAGTGGCGCATATGGTAGAGTAGAGATGCGCATAGAGTAAAGGGAGATGGAGTGGGGTGATGTGAGGTGGAGTGGAGTGATGTGAGAGCGAATGGGAGTGAGGTGGAGTGGAACTAGGGTGTGAGGGCGAGTTCCAACATAGGGATGTGCGCCATCTCTCCCAAATGCACCACCTAGCATGAGTGGGTCGAGTCCTAGCTTTGGGATTATCTCCCATGTACACATCATCATCCAAGTCGCCTTCCTCTCTAGTGAACTTGCCCATGCTCCGAGTTGATTGAAAACCAATGAAAAACATGTTCCCTACATGTTTCCTAACTTTTAGCATTTCTCCTAAATTTTAGGGAATTTAATTAAAAGACCCTTTTTCTGTGTTTTTTTGAGATATATACATTTTTGAGTGATTAAAATCACTTTTTTACCTGGACAGAAGGGGAGTAGGGGTCTAAAGGGTGCTCTGGCTTAGAAAACGAGCACAGACATGACATCTGACAATGATTGATTCCATATTTTTACAATTTATTGACTTTACATTAAAAAAATTCCGTTTTGCGGGAAATTTATTATTTGACTAAAACATTAAAAAAAAACCTATGGGGACCTAGCGCAATTTCCATATGACTCAATAGACATGACCTAGCATGAACTCATATACATTTAGACACTAGACATCGGTTATACCATGCCAAGGCCTAACCACCAACACATATTCTAGCTTTGGAGTCAGTCTTGAGTGAAAAAACTTAGAAATTATTAATCGTCCACTAAAGCAGACAAAAAATAATTAACAAGTGAAAAAAAACACTCTTAGAGTACATGTTTGTGCCCAGGTCTTAGGTGGCCAATAGTCTTTTACAAGTTTCATGCTCAAGTCATTTCTTACAATGCCCCGGGGGGATGGAAATGCGGAAAAAGGTGGTCCTTAAAAAGACCTGCTGAATCTGTGAACTCTAACTTCTGAGCATATGTCTCCTCAATCTCTGGCGGCTCACTTGCAAATCCATCTAGTGCAACTTGGTGGATAACAGGTCCAATGTAGAGTCTGCGGAATGTTAGTTTTTCATAGCATTTAGGTTAAATATGAAGTTCATTTCATTTTAACAATTAACCATAACCATAAATGTTGCAACAACCAATATTACATGAAGAAGCACCATGCACAAGAACACAAGATATATCCTGGGAAACCCTTCTCAAACAAGAGAGAAAAACCCAACCAAATCCTTTGCTATACTCTTCAAGAGAAAGACCTTTTCACCACCAAGAATATCCTAGCACACAAGAGGGTGCACAAAACCTAGAAACCCTAGCGCCCAAGAAAGGTGCGCAACTTTTACCAAGAAGTG
>SNQJ01S0025360.1:66253-82501 GCA_010110895.2 Picea sitchensis
GCTTGCCAACTATCACCAGTAAGCCTCAAATGATGAACAATAATGATTTTGATCAAGCAATGATGGAAGAGGTTGCTATAATCCTTTTCCCTCTTAAATCATTTCGACATTTTATACAGGCTGCGTAGGAGATAGTGAGGCATCTTCAGAGGGAAGTCTATGAAATTCATAAGCAACCTGAGATGATAAAGAAACACCAAACCATAACAACCTTCGCAAGTCACAAATTGCTTAACAATGGCTAATAAATCGTGCCACCTGGGCTTAAGTGTAATGATAGGCATACCTCTATCACAACTAACAATTTTCCTTGATGTGAACAGGAGCGGCCATGGCACTTCGCCCACTTTCAAATTCTTAAACCACCTCTGCCCTTTAGTTGGTAAGCATGTAGCTGAGCTGAGGAATTCCTCATTTAGCTCAAGTTGGATATCCCCAACCTTGGCCCTGCATCCTTCAAACGTGAGGGAAAACTGTTGGGCAACCGTAAGGTTGAAACCCTCAAAATTTTTGATGAAAACTAACCAGGCACTATTTTCTAGGCCTTCACGAGCATTGTCAAATAGCAGCAGTGTTTGAATGCCATTAATTTCTATTGGCACCACATGTGCCATAGGAGAGAGGACACACACTGAGCAAGGTAGACGGACAGGGGTTTGGACAGGGTATACGCAGGCCCGAAAGCTCACAGGCTTCCCCAAAACCAACAGAGGTAACATGAGATACAAGGAAGTAATTAATTCCTAAGTGTGCGAGGGTGGTGGAACGAAACAAACCCATGCAAAACATTGATATCAAAATGTACAATCGACGGTGCTATGGTGATTCAAATCATTACGGGCATGTGTTAAAAGAAATTCCAATCAACAACCATTGAAAACTATGATAAGTCGACCTGAATATTTACACAAGAAATAGTGTTTGCATGATTTAAAACAAAACAATATTTCAAATTTAGCACCAACGATTTAACCATAAAACTGATGCGTTCTCATGAAACCATTGCACACAGAAATTTGATCAAAGACAATAGAACACCAAACCACCATTGTATCAAGTACTCAATCACAATCACCAGAATACATTGCATCACAATCTTATAAAATGAAGTCATATTAACAAAAAATATGCAAAGTGAGTAAAGATTTTGGTGTCTTTCCAACTATGTGACCATTATTGAATTAGAAGTGAAATGACCACATAAACAAGAGTGATCATAATAATCTAGTGACGATTTTGATGTCATCGACATGACTTCGAACTCAAGGTTTTCATGATTGCAGCCATGAAAACAAAAACAAAGGCAGGTGTGCAAATGCGCAAAATAATCATGTCATTTTAATCAAAAGATTGCGATGAGAATCAAGGGTTCCATAACATTTGTGTAGGCAGCTTATAAGGATAGGATAAAAATGTGAAATGGCTACCAACAAAATCTTATCTAAAATAAATATAGAAGTTATTTTTTGAATAAAGTTCACAAATATCCATATTAAGTCATTCTCAAATCCTTGTGGATAAAGTCCCAAATCCTTCAGGTGAAATTTTTCCTGTGGATAAGGTCTCAAATCCTTGAGGTGAAATTCTCCTTGTGGATAAGGTCCACAATCCTTGAGGTGAATTTTTCATCCCAAGTGATGTTATTGTGTTCTTGGTAAAACAAATTGTGTGTTAGAGTTAGATAATAGTCTGAAAATAAATATAGAACTGTGTATGAAGACAATTCACAAATCTCCATGTATTAAGTCATTCTTCCAAAGAAATACTTATCTCCTTGTGAATAAAGTCCAAAATCCTTCCAAAATTTCTCCTTGCGGATAAATTCCCAAATCCTTAGATGTAATTCTCATCCCAGGTGTTGTTATTTGATCATATTTAAACATCAATAAAATACTAATCTCCTCAACAGTTAAATACTTCTCATCTTCTTCTGCAGTGGTCATATAATCAAATTTCATGATGCCCTTTCAAACTAAAGGACTCATAAATCTCCATATTAAGCAATTCTTCCAAAAAACTACTTATTATCTAAAAAAAATCACAAATCTCCATTTTAAATAGCATTCCTCCAAAAAATACTTATCTTCTCTTTCTTCAATGGAATAGATGTTCTCATATAATACTACACCATTCTTGGAAAAGAAAGCAAGGACTGTAATCGAGGAAAATTTAGAAAATTTTTGTTTTCACCTGTGGGATAGAATCTCTTCTCAAATATTCAAACATATTCAAGTTCAAAATCAGGTGTTCATCATGATCTAACCTTAAATAAGTTTGAGTGTACACCATTTAAGAAAACGGAAAAATTATTTAGGTGTTCATATTCAGGCTTTTTTGTCCTGAGGATGGATCCTGTTGTGGATCTGAAACGTCGACAAGCTCTCAAAAGCACTGTGGTTCTTCCGAAATGTTCTGAACAAATCTCTCACCACAGAAACCTAAATGATCATAATTCAAAATAATTGAGGAAAGGCTAAACTATAAATTTGAGGAAACAAAAATTTGATAAAAGTCAAGAACGTACATTTATGAATCATCCTGAATGGACACATCCTTTCCTAATCTGAGTGCTTCCTCAATCCCAATCTCTCTTCCAGACACACTCTCATGTACTCTCTTCTCCACATTAGCTTATATAACACATTTCAAATTTGAAAATTTAATAAATTATATTCAAATGATTATATAACACATTAAATTTAAATGATTCTAAGACATTAAATGATACCTATGAACTCCCACCCACTTCAAACTCTCCCAATGAGAATTGAGACAAGCCAACCCAAGTACCAGGAGATGGAATAGATGGAATAGAGAGCTGTGAACAACACAACTAAGAACTAAATCTAGGATTCAATGTGTTAACAACTATACAAAATTATAAATGTTGTTGATCTCTTATTCAAAAGAATGGATATTGAACAACTATTAGAAAAAACATACCCGATTCAATCCATCCAAATTAAAACTTGTCAAATCAAGTCCCCTACCGACTAGAGATTCATTTAACATATCTCCAAACTACAATTAATGGCAAGAAAAAAATGATTATTTCTATAAAGACAAGGATATCTAAATATAGAACTCAAAGTAAATTATCATAAAATGCATCAAAAATTTCCTAAATAGATTCATACCAATCTGCAATTCGGGTCATCATTCTGAATGACCTTCTTCCAACAATCCCGACAAAATTTGGCATACTCCAAAACTTCTTCTGCTAACATTGCATCTAAGTCCGCATCTGTTTTATCAACAAATGTGGCCTAAGAATTGGCTTCTTCTCGCCGACGCTTCGTGCCAACATCAACACCATAAAACATAGATTTCAAATTTTCCCTGATTGCAGTCCTGGCCTCTTTGCCAACTTCTGATGTAGACTGGAACTCTGAAAGTGATGCAAATGCCCCTTTTGGGCGAGGTATTAAAGGTTGTGGAGGCCTCGACAATGCTCCACTTCGATATGCCCCTTTTTTACCATATGTACATCCTTTACCAGTACCATAATATTTGGACGGTAGACTGGTATAATCTGGGTGCATGTGCAAGAAAAAGTCCGCAAAAAAATTGTATTGAAAAATAGTATGGAACCTAATCGTTCCATGGCAATTTCCCATATGCGGCCAAAAATCTATTATACAGATGTCCAACAAAGTTGAGGTGCTTAAAATATTGAACCTTCAACATTTTTCGCTTTGGGCCCTCTTTGAAATTGAACATGGAGATTGTGTCTTCTTTTGAAGCTCAGTTTTTTACTGTCTCCCATTTATCAGGACCCATCACCTCTAAATTTCACTGCCTCATTAGATCNGGTACTAAAGGTTGTGGAGGCCTCGACAATGCTCCACTTCGATATGCCCCTTTTTTATCATATGTACATCCTTTACCAGTACCATAATATTTGGACGGTAGACTGGTATAATCTGGGTGCATGTGCAAGAAAAAGTCCGCAAAAAAATTGTATTGAAAAATAGTATGGAACCTAATCGTTCCATGGAAATTTCCCATATGCGGCCAAAAATCTATTATACAGATGTCCGACAAAGTTGAGGTGCTTAAAATATTGCACCTTCAACATTTTTCGCTTTGGGCCCTCTTTGAAATTGAACATGGAGATTGCGTCTTCTTTTGAAGCTCAGTTTTTTACTGTCTCCCATTTATCAGGACCCATCACCTCTAAATTTCACTGCCTCATTAGATCGAAAAAACTGTCAGTGGTTGGCCCCATTTTCTGATATGCATCCATAAAGTTTTCCAGCGAATGCAAAACAATTTGCAAACTTTGTTTTCTCTCCAAAGGAAGTTCCAAGACCGCCAAATCATTTTCCAACCTCTTTTTAATACCTAAGCATCACTCAAGCATCATTGCTTAAGTATTCCCTTCCCAAGGAAGTTCATTGCCAACTTCTAAAGGATAGGTGGATGTTGGCATGTGATCTTTTGTTTCTTCATAATGCAGCCTACTAAATCCACCTTTACTTTCTGCACCAACATTTGAATTTTCATGACAGCCACTCTCATTGTCACCCCTTTCTCTAAATTGATTGCCTACACACACATTTTAAAGTTGTAACGACCCTCCTCTTATGACGACAACCTCTTATAACAAGTGCAATTTTTTTTTTTGTGTGTGTGCGTGTGTACAAGGGCAACAAGACATTATACTCTGCGCCGCCACATGATGACGAATCATAATGCATGCAAGTACGATATCAACATAAGGGTCTAAGACACACATCAACATCTGCCAGCAATGAACAACAATCAACCGGAAAAATAATAAGACTGACTACCTACCCATCCTACCCTGCAATGGTTAGGACGACCAAGACACATAAGCAATGCTCAAGCCCAGGTTCCCATCGATTTTACCCATTTAAGGTCTCAGGGATGGTGATTGTTTTGAGGAACATGGAGGTGTCTACATCCCACCTGACACAAGCAGACCAAGAAAAAATGTGTACACCCATGTATAATAGCAATAAAACGAGCAACAATTCAATATGTCTAAAATGCAGAGTATCATTGAGGTAAGATCTAATTTAGTCTTAAACAAAATTTAATGCGCAGTTCTAAATTCAAAGGGACAATAGAGTATCATCTAAATTAACATTTAACGAACATTACTAAGCAAGTCTAATGTTCGATGAGATTTAATAAAGATATAACTAATCATTAATCAAATCTATCTAGTCTGTCAATTATAAACTAGCCATTCATTAAAAACTTGCAATATCTTTAATTAGAACTGAATGAGGCATGTTCTCAATACCTACAAGGATGAAAAGCCAGGTTAGAAAAGCAGAGATAATACTTACCTTAAAAGACATTACATTTGGTAGTACCACATTTTGGCCTTCTACACATTCCACATCACCCTTTATTATTTACAATTGATTATTTTATTGTTTCTAGATTACATACAATCCACACTCAATAACTACTAGTATGAATAGACATTGCACTTTTACCCAGTTTTTAAAGTAATTTCATTGCTTTTCCAAATCAATCCTTTATCAAGTTGTTGAAGGGGTTACATACTATCATTCACTTATTTATTTGGCTACACCACAAGGTATTATGCATGATCAAAGAATTGACAACATTAATTATTAATCTAACCTTTAACAAGGAGTTCTTTATTACTAGATACTTTTACAAATTGTTTACAAATGTAAATACTATATATCATGATGTAACTAAAGTTGAGTAGTTTATAATCTACACATAAGTGCAAGAATTTCATGAGCATCTCCTCTATAATAATAATTTATTATTAGTTGTATAAATTACATATTAATCCCTACAATTATCTATACTAAATGCAGATGTCATCATCATAAATAATTACTTAACCACCACATGTTTACTCTGGCAAAAGAAAAAAATAATGTAAAAAGGTCCAATTTGCAGGCTCCCAATGATACAGGGCCTTGGTTATTAAGTTACAACTGTACATTTTTCCAATAACAATAATATAGAAAAAGAATTAACTTGCCTGTTGATCAACTACATATCAAGAGGCATGCCTAATTTCATCAGAATACGACTGTATTAAGACAACCAAGGGATAATGGTTGTGTCCAAGGAACCAAGATAAAAAGGTCATTAACGAAGAAGGTTAATGTTGCACAGTCGATGACAGAAATAATATGATAAATCTATGTTATGCCATAGAAACTACCATCATAATTATAGCGTCCATGATTAATCCATGCAACCGTTGTTAAGGTAAGGCTGATCTATGCTCTCTTAGTTTAGAAACTTCTGGCAAGGTGTGAGGGTTTACTGCCAAAACTAATTAATAATTAAAAAAAAATTCAAACACACTCCCATCCCAACAACTCGTGACCTCACTCTCTAGATATGGTTAATTCGCATTTACAGTATTAATTGGGATGCAGACTTAGCAGGATAACTCAGGCATAAGTGTAAGGGTAGTCATAGGGAAAGGAAGAAATAAAAAAAAGGGGCGGTAACCAATCACAAAACAAAATTGCCAGAACACAATGCCAGAATGAACTTGCAGAAACCATTACAAAATGAAATTGCCAGGACACATTGCAAGAATGAATTTGCAGCAACCAATACAAAATGAAATTGCCAGAATGAATTTGCATCAACCAATACAAAACAAAATTGCCAAGACACATTGCCAGAATGAATTTGCAGTAACCATTACAAAATGAATTTTCTAGAACAGATTGCCAGAACAAATTTGCAGTAACCATTACAAAATAAAGTTGACAGAACACATTGCTAGAATGAATTTGCAGTAACCATTACAAACGAATTTTCCAGATGAGTGGTGCAAACACAAGGCTAGAATTTACAGTGACCACATAATGCATTTGCTAAATGAAATCGAGTTTCCAACAAACTTGAATGAAATCAGGAGTTTCGACAACGTTATATAAAATTAAACAACTAGCAAATCATTAAATGAATTCAGGAGTTTCAACAACATTATATAAAATTAAACAACTAGCAAATCGTTAAAAGAATTCAGGAGTTTCAACAAGGTGTTTTATAAAATATACCATTTAGCATCAGTTTACCTTTCTAATAAGCAACAAGATCCAAGCATAAGTCCTATTACCATCTACCAACAGAAATTAAGAGTGTACAGTTGCCTGATCGCCCGCCTCGAATGACGTCCGCGCGCTCTGTGCCACTCCTACTCCCCGACCATCGAGACCTCACTGGTACCTCCCAGTCAATGCTATGGGTACTCTTCTTCCCCTGTAGCCCCCCAAGCTGCAAAGGGGCCACACACTATCCAGACGGTATGTCTAGCTCCCAGATCGCCTCGCAAGGCCTAGCTACCACTCCTCTCCGAGATGGGAAATCCCAACTTCTATAAGTAAATCAGTCAAGTCACTAATTCAGCAGCGTAACATTACGCTAACAGCTGATCCATTTCTTCCTCCTCCTTCCTCTCTTTTATAGAGTTTTAGAACTTCCAATCTTTCCCTAAATCTCATTTGCTTTAAGTTTTAATAAAAATCTTCTAAAAATTCTCCTTCATACAAGTGTCATTCATCCCCCATATTACTCAATAATTATTTTCTTTAATTTATTAATTTTTCTTACTTCCCTCACCCATCTAGAGTTACTCCTAAATGTACTCCTAGGTGTCCCTAGATTCCCTTACAGGTTTTAAAGACTTTCCATAAACTGAAGTTGCTAATTTAGTTGAATTTAGAAGGTTCTTAATTGTATATTCTTTACTAAGTTGACCTCTTTCTTTTTACCATAAGTTCCCCTCTTTCCCTTTTTATGTTACCTCCATCCCTTAGTTTCCTAAATTTTATAATTTCCCTCTTTCCCCTTTTTATTAGATCTAAAAACAACAGTTGCAATTTAACCCCTTTTCCCTTTTATTATTAATTCAACATCTTTTAAAACTATCAAAAGTTAAAAATAATTAATTTCTTCTTTATATTTTTTTCATCCACCAATTTTATTTAATTTCTTACTCTCTTTATTTTACCCCAAAATTTAAGAAGACCGAATTATTACATAAGGGGTTTTTATTTTAAATTTTATTATTATAATTTAATATAGATATCTTCTCAAGGGTAGACAAAATCTTACCCCTAGCGAAGTTTTTTTTAGACTTAGGACTTAGATTATGAACTGGGAGACATTTAATTAGGGGAGTTGCTTTAAAATTTCTTAAAGTGTTGATTCTCTTAGGGACATCTAGGTTCGTTCCTTTATAATCATCAATGCGATGTGCCCTTTAGGACGCACTACGTGATCCAAGGGTGCCACTCGCCTCTTTTGCTTCTTTTGTGTGGCATGCCCTTCAGGACGCACCACGTGCTCCAAAGGTGCCACTCGCTTCTTGACTGATTGGTAGACATCAATAACCCCTGGAGTTAACACTCCACCAGGTGAACTTGTGGGAGACTAAGGGATTCTAAGTAATAAGGCCCCCAGTTTATTTCGCACCCCTTAGAATCATTGTGAGCGACTGTCGTAGTCTTCCCTCACAGCATTGTGGGTCCTCTCGAACTAGGTAATCATTAACCTATAGTTCGAGCCACGGTGGGAGTGCTAGTAGGTTGTGGCAGGACTGCTATCCACACCTCTCCCTCAACCCCTCTAGTAGTCATGTGTGACCCCTTTACTCCATATGTGATTTTGGTCGACAAGCTATCATCAGCCTACATCATCAACAAATCATGTCATAACATGTTCACATCATATCATCATTTCAAATGTACTAATATCACAGTAAATCAATCAAACCCAAATAGCACACTCCCTGACTCAATTCAGAGTCCAAGGGGTTCCATTGATGCCTCTGCATCCTCAAGGTCAAAAACCCTACACACTCAAAAAAACCAAGTCAATAGCACCTATCTATGTCAATGTAGTAAAATAACATGTCATCTACCCATGACGCATGATAATCAAGTCAAGTGTTTTAATATCATAATAATCCAGATCACTTGCGAGAAAGTGTCCTCAAAGAATAAGTTTGATCAGTGCACCAGAGAGGGATGTTACATACACCCCCTCTTGGTTTAAACTTCATCCCGAAGTTTCACAGTATAAGGCCGAAAATAAAGTGTATCACAATATCAGATGTCTAACTATCAAACAAAAATGGAAACTGTTGGCGCATATCATATGCGTCCTCCCAGGTTGTCGAGTGCAGACTATAATTGTCCCACTGGACCTTGACCTGATCTACCATTCAACATCGTAACTGTCGAATGCAATGATCTAAGATGCAGACTGGCTTAGCCGTGAGTGCTCCCTCATCCGATACCTGCAAGGAATTCATGTCAATCACATGTGTACGATCACTAATATAATGTCTCAAAACAGATACATGAAAAACATCATGCATACGCCTCAAGGAATCAGGAAAGGCTAATTGATAGGCCATTGGCCCCTTTCTCTCCACAATCTCAAAAGGTCCCACAAACCTAGGAGAGAGTTTAGCTCCCTTTCCAAACTTGATCAAACTCTTATGCAATTTAATCCGTAGGAAGACTTGATCGCCGACCTCGTAACTACATTTGATTCGGTGCACATTAGCATAACTCTTCTGTCGATCCTGCGCTTCTTTAATCCTTTGTCTTATTGTTTTCATTTGCTCTTCCATTTCTTGGATTTCTTTTGGTCCCACTAGGACCCTATCCTCAGGCCGATCACAACTCAAGGGCGTCCGACACGGTTGCCCATAAAGAAACTTGAAAGGCACCATCTTAATGGTGCTTTGGTAACTGTTGTTGTAAGTGAACTCCACTAGTGGCAAGAATTCTTCCCAACACTTTTGTTGGTCCATCACGTACATGTGCAACATGTCTTCCAAGGTTTGGTTTGTTCATTCGGTCTACCCGTCAATCTTCAGGTGATACGCAGTACTAAAGTTAAGTTGGGCTCCAAATGCCTCTTGGAAACTCGTCCAAAATCATCTAGTAAACACCGATCCTCGATCGTATATAATCCTCTTAGGCATGCCATGCAGCCTCACAATCTCACTGATGAATACTCTAGCAATGTCAGGTGCCGGATACATCGTATGCATAGGAATAAAGTGAGCAATCTAATTCATGTCTCCTCCCCATCAGTGGCAATCCAATAATAAAATCCATCGAAATAACTTCCCATTTCGATTCCAGAATGGCATGTGGTTGTAGTAATCCTGCTGGGTGTCTATGTTTAGCCTTTACCTGCTGACATTCTAGACATCTGGCCACACAGTTGACTATGTCGACCTTCATTCCCTTCTATAAGAATAAGGGTTTAAGATCTTCCCTCATCTTCGTGACTCCCGGGTGAGCCATGTAAACTACTCTATGAGCCTTTCTTAGGATCAACATCCTCAAATTTTCATTTGGTGGTACATAAATCCGACATCTAAACCTCAATAACCCATCGCTATCAAATGAAAATACCTTATATTGTGGTACCATCATTGTGTTTTGTCCGATAAAACCCTAGACATCTTTGTACCAGTCATCATGACACTATAAAGTGAGAATATTCTCACGTAGATTCGTCTGAAGAGGCAACACCGAGAAGAGGCATGGTCTTCGACTCAAAGCATCTGCCACTCGGTTCACTATTCCCTTTATGTAAGTAATCTCAAAGTCGTACTTGTTAAGCAATTCCGACCAACGTCGTTGTCGTGCAGTCAGGTTGCTTTGTGTAAAAATGTGTTGTAGTCCACAATGATTAGTCTTTAGTTCAAATTTTCATCCAACAAGGTAGTGTCTCCAAACCTTCAAGTCACATACAATGGCTAATAACTCCAAATTTTGCATCACGTAGTCCTCCTCATGCCTTCTTAGTTTCCTCGAAATGTAAGCAATCACTCATCCGTATTGCATCAAGACTCCACCTAAACCTTCCTTGGATGCATCAGTGCATACCAAGAAGTCTGCGTCCATGTCAGGGACCTTTAGTATCATCGTTGTTGTTAACAACTCCTTAAGCCTCCGAAATGCTTCCGTGCATTTCTCGGTCCAAACAAACTTCTTTCTTTTCTTCTGCAATTCTGTGATAGGATTTTCTATCTTCGAAAATCCCTCGACAAACTGTCGATAGTATCCTGGTAAACCCATAAAGCTAAGCACTTTTGTGACATTCGTCGGCATAGGCCATTCCATAATAGCCTCAACCTTGGCTGGATCCATGGCGATACCTTCACTGGAGATGACATGCCCTAACTAGTGAATCCTCAATTGATAAAAAGAGCATTTGGACAATTTCCCATACAATTTGTGCTCTTGCAAACACTATAGTACCAAGTGCAAGTGCTTGTCATGCTCCTCCATCATCCAAGAGTAGATCAAAATATCGTCAATGAATACTTGGATGAACTTGTCCAAGTACTCTTGGAACACCCCATTCATCAAACTCATAAATACCCCTAGGGTGTTTGTCAGTCCAAATGGTAAAACAGTAAACTCGTAGTGTCCAAACCTCATTTTAAAGGCAATCTTAGGGACGTCATCCTCCTTGATCCGTAACTCGTGATACCCTGATCGCAAATCAATATTGGATAACACCATCGCACCCTTCATTTGATCGAACAGATCATCAATTCTTGACAAGGGATATTGATTCTTGATCATAGCCTTGTTCAGTTGATGGTAGTCAATGCAAAGCCTTCACGATCCATCATTCTTTTATATGAAAATAATAGGTGCACCCCACAGTGACACACTAGGATGTATCAGTCCTAGGTCCAACAACTCCTTCAGTTGCATTTTCAACTCTTGCAACTCTGGGGTC
This sequence comes from Picea sitchensis, assembly GCA_010110895.2. Classification (NCBI taxonomy): domain Eukaryota; kingdom Viridiplantae; phylum Streptophyta; class Pinopsida; order Pinales; family Pinaceae; genus Picea; species Picea sitchensis. The sequence goes on from SNQJ01S0025360.1 coordinate 78,014, forward strand.
GACATCTGATAAGGCAGTCTTGCTATCGGTTCTATCCTTGGTTTCAGGTCTATGGTAAACTCCAATTCCCTTTCTGATGGCATCCCAGGTAACTCCTCTGGAAATATGTCCGCAAACTTCTTCACCACCGGAAGGTGTTATAGACCTTATGCTACTCCCTTCTCATTTAGCACAAGGATCGCATAAAGCTTGCACCCCTTGTGCATACTCTTCTGTAACTATAAGGAAGAGACAAACCTCAGGGAAACTCCCTAGTTCCGTCCTACAATCACACATCTTTGTGCCTAGTCATCGACCAAGCTCAACCATTTTGTATTCCAGTTGAGTATCGTCTCATGTAATTCCCACCAATCTATACCAATCATGACATCATAAGATCCTAAGATCGTGATGTACAAGTTGGCCCTCATGACAAACTCTCCCAGGTTAAGGGCACAACCCATAACCTTTCCTCCAACCCTTTGTTTGGCTCCCGAAGCCATCTCTACGAAGCTAAACTTGTCTTGTTTGACTGCCTTTACCTTAATCCTTTTTAGGGATGCACTAGAAATGAAACTCTCGGTAGCACCGGGATATATCAAAATACTGAGGGTCTGGTCAGCAACAACACCTGTCGTCTCAAGAACAGTCGACTGGTGCTTTTCCTGGTGGTTATTCACCACTGCATGAATCCGATGGGCCTTGCCCATATCTCCCACAGTAGTGGGTCCTGCTGATCCAGATGCTTGGGTCCTCTCCCTAGGACAGTCGCATTGGTAGTGTGGCTCCCCACACATCCAACACCCCTTCTTCAGCCCAGTAGTCCTGGTACCCGAAGCAGAAGATGACGACGTACCAGCCTGGAACCCTTGTTTGTTCTATTGAACAAGCCTAAACTATTGCTACTGCGCGTGACGCTACTGCTGATGTTGTGGTCCCCTGTAAGGTGGCCACTATTGAGGCAGCGGTCACTGGGGTGTAGTGAAAGTGGATCCCCTCTAGAAGACACGATATCCCAGTGTATGTCTCTCTGGTGTCTAGTGCTGCTGTGTTCCAGATGAAACTTTCCCTACTGGTCTCGCTGGAGTCCTGCTCTGACCCCCACTGATAAGCTTGTCTCTTCTATGAGTGTATTTTGGATGACATCATGTAAGGTTTGAGGCATCAAAATCCTAACCTTTGCACGTAGGATTTCATTAAAGCCGAATACGAACCTATTGACCTTAAGTTTCTCGGTGTTAAGGTGCAGAGCATACTGGAGCAACTCCATAAAATGGGCCTCGTACTCGGGCACTGTACGACCTCCTTGTCATAAGGCGTTGAACTCATTGAGTTGATTCTCAATGAATTCCTCTAAAAGGTACCTCTCTCAGAACCATTCCTTGAACAGTTCCCATGACACGTCTTTGACGGCCATGTTCAGCTGCGGTAGGAGCGTCTTCCACCATGGAAGAGTGCAACCCTTTAGTTGAAAGATCCCCATGTGGACCTTCATGTTGGAGGTATAATCACGAAGTGTGAAGCACATCGCCATGTTCAACCATGCCTCAGCAACTACACCAGCTGGGGCACCAAAGAACTCGGGAAATTTGACATTCTCGAGCTCATGGTGAATGCTACCAGTAATGACCGGTGCGCATGGCGGAACCTCAGCAGGTGTTGATGCTCTGGCCTCATCTCTATCCAAACGGCTGATCAATGCCTCAGACATGTGCTGAAAGGATCTCATCATTCCTACTACATTGCCAACTGTTATCTTCTCCTGTCCAAGAACATGCTCGTTTCCCTGGGGGTTATACCCCTCAGGTGTGGATGCTAATGGAGGCATCACGCCTCCTCCCCTAGCACCCTGTTGTCTACCTTCGTGGCGTCCTCTAACCATGATTAACTACATGCACATAATCAACTCGATTAGCAACAATATAATCCAATCATGTCAATGAAATTCGTAGCGATACCAAGTCGTGGGTCGAACCCGCTCTGATACCATATGTAACGGCCCTCCTCTTACTAAGGCAACCTCTTATAACAAGTGCAATTTTTTTTATTTTTTTTTTGTGTGTGTGTGCAAGGGTAACAAGACATTATACTCTGCGCCACCACATGATGACAAATCATGACACATGCAACTATGATATCAACATAAGGGTCTAAGACGCACATCAACATCTGCCAGCAATGAACAACAATCAACCGAGAAAATAATAAGACTGACTACCCACCCGTCCTACCCTGCAATGGTTAGGACCTCCAAGACACATAAGCAACGTTCAAGCCCAAGTTCCCATTGATTTTAACCATTTAAGGTCTCATGGCTGGCGACTGCTCTGAGGAACATGGAGGTGTCTACATCCTGCCCGACACAAGCAGACCAAGAAAAAATGTGTACACCCATGTATAAGAGCAATAAAATGAGAAACAACTCAATATGTCTAAAATGCAGAGTATCATTAAGGTACAATCTAATTTAGTCTTAAATAGAATTTAAGGCGCAGTTATAAATTCCAAGGGACAACAGAGTATCATCTAAATTAACATTTAATGAAGATTACTAAGAAAGTCTAATGTTCGATGGGATTTAATAAAGATATAAGTAATCATTCATCAAATCTATCTAGTCTGTCAATGATAAAGTAGCCATTCATTAAAAACTTCCAATATATTTAATTAGAACTGAATGAGGCATGTTCTCAATACCTACAAGGATGACAAGGCAGGTTAGAAAAGCAGATATAGTACTTAGCTTAAAAGACATTACATTCAGTAGTACCACATTTTGTCCTTCTACACATTCCACATAACCCTTTATTATTTACATTTGATTATTTTATTGTTTCTAGATTACATACAATCCACATTCAATAACTACTAGTATGAATAGACATTGGACTTTTACCTAGTTTTTAAAGTAATTTCATTGTTTTTCCAAATCAATCCTTTATCAAGTTGTGGAAGGGGTTACGTACTATCATTCACTTATTTATTGAGCTGCACCACAAGGTATTATGCATGATCAAAGAATTGACAACATTAATTACTAATCTAACCTTTAACAAGGATTTCTTTATTACTAGATACATTTACAAATTGTGTACAAATGTAAATACTATATATGATGATTTAACTAAAGTTGAGTAGTTGATAATCTACACATAAGCACAAGAATTTCATGATCATCTCCTCTATAATAATAATTTATTATTAGTTTTATAATTTACATATTAATCCCTACAATTAACTATACTAAATGCAGATGTCATCATCATAAATAATTACTTAACCACCACATGCTTGCTCTGGAAAAAAAAAAATTAATGTAAAAAGGTGCAATTCGCAGGCTCCCAATGATACAGGGTCTTGGTTATTAGGTTACAACTGTACATTTTTCTGATAACAATAATATAGATAAGGAATTAACTTTCCTGTTGATCAACTGCATATCAAGAGGATTGCTTAATTTCATAAGAATACGACCATATTAAGACAAGCAAGGGATAATGGTTGTGTCCAGGAAACCAAGATAAAAAGGTCATTAATGAAGAAGGTTAACGTTGCACAGTCAATGACATAAATAATATGCTAAATCTATGTTATGCCATAGAAACTGCAATCATAATTATAGCATCCATGATTCAGCCATGCAACCATCGTTAAGGTAAGGCCGATCTATGCTCTCTTAGTTTAGACATTTTTGGCAAAGTGTGAGGGTTTACTGCCAAAACTAATTAATAATTAAAAAAAATCGCAGACACACTCCAATCCCAACAACTCGCGACCGATATGATTAATTCGCATTTACAGTATTAATTGGGACGCAAACTTAGCAGGAGAACTTAGGCATAAGTGTAAGGGCAGTCACAGGCAAAGGAAGAAATTAAAAAAAAAGGGGCGGTAACCAATCACAAAACGAAATTGCTAGAACGCAATGCCAGAATGAACTTGTAGAAACCATTATAAAATGAAATTGCCAGGACACATTGCCAAAATGAATTTGCAGCAACCAATACAAAATGAAATTGCCAGAACGAATTTGAAACAACCAATATAAAATGAAATTACCAGGACACATTGTCAAAACGAATTTGTAGTAACCATTACAAAATGAATTTCCCATAACGAATTTGCAATAACCATTACAAAATGAATTTGCCAGAACACATTGCCAGAATGAATTTGTAGTAACCACTACAAACGAATTTTCCAAATGAGTGGTGTAGACGTAAGGCTAGAATTTACAGCGACCACATAATGCATTTGCCAAGTGAAATCAGGGTTCCAACAAAGTTGAATAAAATCAGGATTTTTAGCAATGTTATATAAAATTAAACAACTAGCAAATCGTTAAATGAATTCAGGAGTTTCAGCAAGGTGTTTTATAAAATATACCATTTAACATCAGTTTACCTTTCTAATAAGAAAGAATATCCAAGAATAATTCCTATTACCATCTACCAAAATAAATGAAGAGCGTACTGTCGCCTAATCGCCCCCCTCGAATGACGTCCATGC
>SNQJ01S0025361.1:0-11939 GCA_010110895.2 Picea sitchensis
GGGTCGACGGTCTAGATCACATCTTGATCTGACGGTTCAGGTTCAGTCGGGATTTCTCTCATCGTGATTTCAGGATTCTTGATGTCAATATTCTTTGACATCTCCAACTCGCGATCCTCGAAACTCCGACAGGGAGTCGAATCAACGGTCCACATAATCCCCTAAGATGGATGGTCCTCCCTCTTTCGGAAATTTGGTGAGCCCATTTTCTCCTTGCACTTTAAACACCGTGCAGGTTTTCCCCGATCCAATGGTGATCGGATCCTGTGCTCAGATCTAACGCCGGAGATCTATCCTCCTCTTCAGCGCGTGCTCTTCTTGTTTTTATTCAGATCTAATGACCCTCATGCTTTCGGGAATTTTGGATGGGATCCAACGATCAGCGACGCTTCTCCTCCTAGCTTACACATCCTTCTTACTTGGAAGAATTTCGACTCTGTGCTAATTCCTCCTGAGCCTACGTTGTTCCTGTTTGTCCATCGATGCACATTATTATCCTTCCATATTCACTGTTGTACTTGCCATCAATGACAAACATATGTTTCATGTTAAACATTTTCCAACAGAAGGTAGCTCCAGCAGTGGTGAGGAAAGTGGCCCCACTAGTAGCACTTGTTCAAAGCGAGCAAGTAGCTCCACCATTTGTCAGTTCTTAGGATCGAGTGGGGAGGAAAAAACTCCCATGACTATGTAGAGGACATTGGATAGGGAGAAAGTATATCTAGAGGTTGTGTAGACTCAAAGAGAGTCTGACTTTGGATCGATTCAGTGGATTCAAATGGAGTTAGGAGGCTTAGAGGGAGAGTCAATCATTCAATGGGATCCAAACTTTAGGTCCATATGGGAGAGATGCATATTCCAATAATGTTATGAGGGTGTCATGAGTTTATATGGATAGGAAGGATGCTTAGGAGCAGGAGGATTCTAGGAGTAGGGTATCTTCTAGGGAGGGATCATGCTAGACAACATGATTTTCTTCAGTGACTGAAAATGCAACTAGTCAGGAGGACTAGAGAGAAAGTTTGTTTCAGTGATGAAACGAGAAACCAATCAAGTGGATTAGAGAGAAACTATGGTAGCAAATCTAGTATGAGAGACAAGTATACTCCCATGATGGGAGACATAATTACTTCCAAGTGATTGTGGATTGTGGCGAGAATACCTCCCTCGCTAAGAGGGATTGTTGATTTTTGTAGCCTCAGGAAGGTATTCTCACATGACCTAGGTATTGGGCATGTGGGAATCATCATGGGGACAAAATAACACTTTCATTTGGTGAAAACTACTCTTGGAGTGAAGATGGGGATTCATGGGTTTGTTGGCGGGCTTTGTGGGTTTGTGTTGGGGCTTCACACCCACAAGAAATTTTAATTTTATGTTGACTATGTGGAGGGGCTTCTATTGTGACATTTAATTATGTAGAGTGTTTGGAGACATGATGGAGTTGGCATAATTGAGTCTGCACTTGTGACAAGGGTCGTGGTGATTTCAACAAAGGAATGTCTATAAATCTAGAAAATTTGGCCTAAGAGAGAGGAAGGATGCACATGTGAAGGAAGTCATGTTTTTTGTACATGTAGGTGGATTGCAGTGGGCATAATGATGTATTTATGTAGGATGCAGGAAGGTGAATCTGGTATGTATGCGAGTTACAGTGGGAACAATCACCTATATATGTGGGTTACAGTAAGGTGAATCATGAACATCACAAGTTTTTTGGGCAGGAGCATGTCCGTACAGGATGACATCAACAACAATGCATATGATGTCAACAATAATGTAGATGATGTTAGCAGGCCATACAAGTGGTCTTTAGCAGATCTTTGGGCATAAGAAATTTTCAGGGATTTGCTGAGGTTTGGTTTTCTGATTTCTCTGGTTATTGGAGGACAAGTAAGTCCTCATATTTTGGTGAAATTGTATTGGCTGGGAGGGATGTTTTTTCCCTTAGAATTTATGAAATTGACAAAGTTACATAGTAGAAAATTTGTGTCTCATGTGTATTGATGATTCATCTATGATCTTGTTGTTTCCACTCGATGCATTTTTGGTCAATAATTTTTTAGTGTAAAGTTGTTTAGTGATAATAGATAGGGTTTAATGTTGCTCACTGGGAAGGAATTTTTCATATATGAAAATTAGTTACATATATTTGCATGTGAAAATTGACATCATAGCCCTGGAAGAACTAATGATGAACCAATTCTTTCTCTCTGCAACCCCATTCTACTGAGGTTTGTATGATACTGTCAGATCCCTCTTGATCCCTACCTCCTTGAATAAATCCTTGAAGTCATTGGAGGTGTAATCTCCCCCATTATTTGACCTCAAGACCTTGATATTATTCCTTGTCATTTTTTCTACATGAGTTCTAAACTCAAAAACCGACGGAAGACCTCATCCTTGGTCTTCATAATGAAGATCTAGGTTTTCCTGGACAAGTCATCAATAGTCGTAACATAGTATGATGATCCTTGCAATGATTCTACTAACATCGAACCACTCACATATGAATGTATAAGATCCAATATCCCCTTCAACATACTCTCATTGCTTGGAAAAGTAGCCTTGGAATTATTTCAAAGTGCACACTCTTTGCCACTCATTATTGAACTATGGAAGACCTATAAGAATCCCCCTCAGAATTGGAAATTCCCTGTAGTGTCGGTGTCCCAACCTCCTATGAAATAACTCACATAGGCTATCACTATTGTGAAACAAGGCCTGAACATGATTTCCCTACAACCTATATAAAGTTCCCTCTCTAACTCCAACGACCATTGTTGTGTCTAGGATAGATTTCTATGGATGTATGAGTAATTTCCCTCTCTGAAAAGTAATGAGACAACATGTGTCCTCCATAACTGAGACTGAGAGAATTTGTTTCTTCAAAACTAGTATATAAAGAACATCCTAGGAATCCAACGAATCTCTTGAATCAAGCTGAAATGCAACTATTCCCTCTCCTTTCACTGCATACTTGGCATCATCACTAATATCCTAATGAAAGTTGAATTCTCTCTCCATTAGAATTATAAATAGCTATCGTGATTCTATCATACAATGAGATGCACCAATTTCCAAGAACCACACACTACTTATAGTTGTGCTAGTAGAAATATAAGAAACTAGTGATAAATTCTTCTCAAAATTCAATGCAAACTCATCTAGTCGCGTCTCTGCTAATGCTACTATCTACGTATTTCCTTTATCCTTATTCTTCTTTGGACACTAATATGAATAATGTTCATTCTTATGATATGAGAAGCACCTAATTTCACTCAAGTCCTTCTTCTTCCCCAGCTGAGACGATCCTCCATCACTGTTACCCTTCTTACTAAACTGTTTCCTTTGTCATTCGTTGTCTTACTGAAGAGATAAAAGTTCTCATCACTACTTCCCTACTTTCTGCTCTTAGAATCCTCTCAAGTCTCTTCCTATATGCATTAATCCCAAAGTATCTACCAATATTGGAGATTTTCTCGAGCGCAGACTCCCTTGACAAATGGTTCCTAAGACTTGGGAAGACCATTCAATGCCACATTCATGAGCTCTTCATCCTTTTCTTTCTCCCATATGACTGTAATATGATCACGTACCTGAGTGATACTCATGAAATAGATGGTAACATTGTCATATATAGACATATGCATCGATCTAATTTTATCCCTTAAGTCCATCTTCCTATTCAAGTTAGTGCTCTAGAATAAACCTACCAAGACATAAAACATCTTTTTGGCCATCTTCTTCTAAGATAAGTGAGGAGTTAATGATTCTTCATTGAATCCAAGATGACCCTCTATGTTATGTTCTCCTTCTTCTCATGAATTTCCAAAGTTGTCGGATTTGTTGGTGGAACAACTGCTTTTTCCACTAACTACCAAAGGTCATAATCCTATAATGAAAAATTTACTCTTGATTTTCAATATAGGAAGTTGGATGATCCATCCAATATGTCTTCAACTCTCAGAGGTGCTTCTGCCATCCCTTAGACCTAATAAACTGCGCTAGAAATAACCTGCTGCTGAAACTACCCCTGTATTCCCTTAATGAAACTCATATATGTGCGTTCCTGTGATTACTTCTACCCATGTATGTGTGACTATCTCTAAATATTCCTGAGTATGTATGCAACCATTCCTTCTGCAACCCACATAAAACTCTATAAAAATGCAAAACCCTAGTTCTACCTCAATATGACTATTTCCCTAAAATCTGTCCTTTGATTTCTCTTTGTTGGTTATGGATCTACTAAGATAGCCTGTAGATGTGATATATTTTCTATCAACTACTATGAATCTAAGATCGGGCTCCCTCTCAGAGAATGTGCTCTAATACCATGTTGATATCCTTACTCCAACACCTAGGTATCTTTTTATCTAGTGATTTTCTTACTGCAAATCATATTAGTATCTCACAAAAAAGGAAATGTTAGACTATTCAACTAAAATAAATATAGTGGAAGAAAAACTAGAAACCAAATCATGCACACATAAACACCAATATTTTTGGGTAGATACCCATGGAAAACGATCAGAGGGAAAACTAGTGCTAAGAAGATTTTATTATGATAAAATGAAGGATCCCATAATAGGGATAATGGTCCACCCGAGAGAAATACAACTACAAACAAACCTGGAAAAGTATGCTCCACTGTATGACCCAGATATGGCACACTTTTCAAGGTGTATGCACCTTTCCTTAATTAAACCCATGTATACGCACCTATCTCCATTGATTCCTTCTTACGTGCAAAAAATGATTGTACGTCAAACTCCATACATCTTCACACTTTCCTATGGCTTCACTCTGCTGAAAACCACTTGTGGCTTCCTTTGTGTTACGGTCCTAACCTGCACATAGGTAGAACAATATATTCGAATGTAATAAAGGTCAATCTTAATAATTCCTTTCAATAAAATAGAATAAGGCGGATGTAAGAAGACCTAATAGAAGCTTCTGCTTCTAGAAGGATCTTCCTCTAGATGCTTCTTTTTAGTATAAATAGGAGTCGAGGGTATGCAAAACCTAACTTGGATATTATTGTAATAGAGCTCTGCTCAACTAGAGGTTGCCCCCTTGAAGAGGCCCGTGAACATTGCTTTCAGATTCAAGTGATATTTCTGTTATTATTGTTATATCATTTCAGTGCTATTGTGGTGAATGTTTTGGTTATATTGTTGTTATTCTTCCATTTCTAGCATTTTATTTCTATTCTGTATACATTTTATATCTGGTATATTACAAGTGGTATCAGAGCACTTTCCTTGGCATAAAGTGTTGGTTAAATTTTTTTTCAGGGTAGAGACGTATTCCGACATCTTTAAGCCACAAATATCTGTCATTATGTGCATAAACCCATGGTTGAGGGATTCATACATGTAGGAAATACAAGTGGTACTTAAGCGCACATCTGTTGGCCACCCTTGTAACCCCTATTGGTACCCCTTCAAGTGGTAGTGCATCAGAAAACACCTATGTATGGATCGACCTAGATTACCTGAAAGCCCTCTTTAGATAACCCGATCGGCCGCCTGACTGCTATAGTGTCACTGAGAAAAACACTCGGGAATATACTCTCTAGTACCTGGGTAGTCAGGTAGTACGGATAAGGGTACAACCTATCCTCCTTAGTTAGTGCCCTTTGATATTGGGCCGAGTACTACTGTTGGACCCTGCACGTATATCAGAGAGATATAACACAGAGCAAACCCTTGTCTGTAGAACCCTTGAATACCTAATCCTTGAGGACAAAAACATAAACAAATTAAAACAAACAAGATCTATTGTCGTGCAACTATGTTAGGGTTGACAAGTAAATACACATTTATTTCTGGTTAAGAATTTGAGCATTTCCTCTTTGCAGTATTTTTTTCACCATTATTTGAGACCTATTCCATTGGATTCATCTCTTCTCCCTTATCACATTCATCCATAGCATTTTTTTGAAACATTTTTGACCCCGCTCACCCCTTTTCAGTTCTCCCATCCTCATGGCCCATACTCATAGCCAAGACTTGGAAGCTCACTTCAACACCTTGCAATATGGTCTCATCGAGAGCCAATAAGAAGTGAAACAACTCAACGCCAATGTTGTCGCCATCAATACCACCATGCAGTCCTTAAGGGAGGAAATCAAACAAGACCTCACTACCCAGCTTGAATCAGTCTTTTCGGCACTCTGCACCAAACTACATATCCCTACAGATAACCCTTCCTCTTCCTCACCTCCACATACTGACGATGACCATTCCCCTCATTCCCATAAATTTCAGAACCATCACTTTCAACGTGACCTACACCTTCTGTGGGTGGATGTGACCAAATTTGATGGCTCAGACCCCACTAGTTGGGTAACCCAAATGGAACATTATTTCTCTTTATACGACATTACAAATGACTTGGCCAAACTTCAGTATGGTGTTCTCCATCTAGATCAAGAACGTTGGAAATGGTGGAAATGGAGAAAAACTTCTCATCAAGGGTATATTGCTTGGACACACTTTGTGGTAGATATTTATGAACACTTTGACATTAACACCAACCATTTGGGTCATTTGACAAAGTTGAAGCAATTAGGAACAATGGAATACTTTATAGTTGCCTTTGAGTGCCTTGATTTTAGAACAGAGGGCATGTCTGATGCCTTTTTCCAGGAGTATTTTATCAGCGGCCTCAAGGATGATATTTGGGCCCATGTCCTCATGGCTCGATCTCAGAGTTGGGTGGAGGCTACTAAAAGAGCTAAAGAAGCACAACATGTTGTATCTTCTGAAAATTGAAAACCCTCCTTTATCCCTCACTCTAAACTAGTAAATACCACTACTCCCTATGCTCCACTAAAGATCCAAAAATTGACCAGGGCTGAAATGGCTGAAAGCCAACTCAAAGGCCTTTGTTATAACTATGATGAAAAATATTTCTTGAGCCACAAGTGTAAAGAAAAAAATATTTTTATGGCCATCTCCGAGGATATTTCAGAAGAGGATGTAGAAACTCCCCTTGTGTCTAAGTCACCTGAATCCACTGACATAAACCCTCCCTCAGACCCTCCCGAAGTAGAACCAGTCATTTCCCTCAATGCTCCTACTGGCTTATTCGCTCCCCAAATCCTCAAGCTAATCGGTTACATCAAGCATTGGAAGGTCATCATTCTGGTTGAGAGTGGAAACACCCATAATTTTATTCATCACTGCATTTCCCAAGAAACTCATTGCTACATCCATGCCGTCAATAATTTCCAAATCATGATTGCCAATGGTGGATCCATGAAATGTGGAGGGTGTTGTGAAAATGTGTGTCTCCAAATTGGTGACTAGCACCTAAAATCCTATATGTTTTCTATATACATGGGAGGTTGTGACATTGTGTTGGGAGCAGACTGGATAAGGACTTTGGGTCCCATTCTCATGGATTTTAAAGACTTAACCATGCAATTCGACCAGGAGGGCCACCAATATAAGTTCCAAGGCATCATCGTTGGTTCACCTGAGATCATTAGTTTCCTTCGCATGGAAAAGCTTCTCAACAAAGGTAATTCTGTTGTGATCTCCCAACTCCATGCCATACAAGCAACAGAGACACCCTCAGTCCCACAATACCTCCAAGACATCCTTTATAAACATCCATTGGTCTTTTCCACCCCATGAGGTCTCCCTCCTTCTCGTGGTGTTCATGATCATTCCATTCCCCTTGTACCGAGAATCCTTCCTCCCAATATCCATCCATATCGTCACCCCTTTTCCCAAAAAAATGAAATTGAGAAAATGGTCCAGGAACTCCTTAATGTAGGCATTATCTGCCCTAGCACAAGCCCCTACTCTTCTCCTATGGTCATGGTCCCAAAGAAATAAGGTTCTTCGCGAATGTGTCCTAACTTCCGTGCCCTCAAGAAACTTACCATCAAAGACAAATTCCCCATTTCTGTTATTGATGACCTCCTGGATGAATTGAGTGGCATCCAATTCTTCACTAAACTAAATCTTCGTTTGGGATACCACTAGATACGTATGAAAGAGGCAGACATTCCCAGGACTTCCTTTAGAACTCATGAGGGTCACTATGAGTTTTTGGTCATGCCCTTTGGATTGTGTAATGCCCCCTCCACCTTCCAAATCCTCATGAATCATGTCTTCCGTCATTTCCTCTACCATTTTGTCTTAGTTTTCTTTTATGATATCCTCATCTATAGCAAAACTTGGACATACCATCTTGCTCATGTGGATCGAGTTCTCCATCTACTCTCTCAGCACCAACTCTTCCGGAAATAGTCTAAATTTGCTTTTGGCACCTCAGAAGTAGAATACTTGGGTCATCTGGTTTGAAAGGATGGCATCAGGGTGGATCCTAAAAATATTGAAGCTATGTAAGACTGGCCTCACCCAAATACTTGTTGGAAGATCGGTTTTGTCATTGATGTCAACCCTAGTCATTGGTTTTGGATCGCAAGATTGATAGAGGTATTTGGACATGAAGGAAAATGCACATGCATATACAACACCCATGAATGGATAGTATACATCATGTTGTTTATGGTGGTATGTGGAACGTCACGTGGATCCTCATGGTTGAGGAGAAATGAATTTTTGAAGATGACAATGAATTGAAGAAGGAAGTACATGTAGGCCCTGAAGATAATTAAAGAAAATAATTACAAAATAAGAAAGTGTGAGGTCGGACCTAATGTTAAAAGGAAGTGACATAAATGGTATTAATAAACATCATTATACATTCATTTGATACAAGTCGAATTTCAGAGGAAATCATAAGTAAAGAAGGCCGGATTTTAAGGGAGGATGAAGTCTTTTAGTGATGTGTTCTAAGGTATGTTATTTTCATGTCATCTTACCATTTTTTCTGTAACGTTTTTTCTAGAACGATTCATATGGTAAAATAGATATGGTATTGAAAAGACATATCAAGGTACCTTTGGTAAAAATTTCAGCTCTTGATTCGCTATAATTATGGAGATACACTTTGTGGAAGATAGGGTTTGTGACCAATCCTGAAGGTAGTCAATAAATAGGTGTTCCGGGTAAAACAATCATAACTTATTCATAGAGAATCCAAATGATGTGGGACAAATTTCATTGGAAAGAGTACGGACTTTAGTTTCGTTTGTGTGAGTTTCCAAATTGGATGTTAAATAATGAGCGCGAGGCATGCTGTGCAAGTTCACTCTCCTGAATAGACCAGAATTGAATAAAGTCTACCATTCTTTCTATAACTTGTTTTTGGGGAGGATTCAAGGAGTGAAACTTGGAAGAGTTTCAGAGAATACATTGAGTAATATTATATATAGGATCAGAGTACTCCAAGAATTGAATAATTTAAGAAATTTAAGAAGTCTCAGAAAACATTATTAGGTTCTATGTGATGATTGGTTGATGGTGATGATTTAATGTAAAGTTTTATTATCTCTCATATATTATTGGGTGGAAGGAAGGGGTAAGGATGGAGAGTTCAAGTCTCTCTTGATATTGGAGGATTGTATCTCCCTCTTGGAGGTTTATCCCTCCCTTCACATTTGGAAGCTGTAGCTACCTTTGGAAGTCATTACTTCCCTTGAATAATAACTATTGATTATTTCTCATATATTGTGCATGGTGTATTGTGGTGTATTGGTGTAGCTCTTATACTATTGTTCATTGCTCATTGGATATAGTTGAATGGTTTAAGTATAAGTTGAAAAAGGTTTTAAATTGTACTTGATACTGATTCAACCCCCTCTTAGTATCAACAATTGGTATCAGAGCAGGTTACCTTCAATACAGTTTAACCACTAGAAGGAAGATCCTATGCAGAAATGGAAGACAACATTCCAAATGGGATTCCACCATTTGATGGAAGCAATTTTGAATACTGGAATAATAGAATGGAAACTTACTTGAAAGATATTGGGGTAGATGTTTGGTTCTTAGTTCCTTCAGGATACAATGCTTTGAAGAAACCAAAGAATGCAGCTCAGAAGGAAGCAAAACAGAACAACAAACTGGCAATAGATACCGTCCTGGATGGATTGACAGATTCAATGAAATATAAGGTGGGATCATGTGCATAAACAAAAGAGATTTGGGACAATCTACAAGACCATTATGTAAGGGAAGAAGAAGAAGAAGAAGAAGAAGAAGAAGAAGAAGAAGTTGAAGAATATTACAACATCTCAGATTTCAAAGAAGAAAATAGAGGTAAGTTCTTTTTCTTTAATTGTGAAGGAGTAGGACATGTTGAATTTGAATGTCCTCATCCAAGGATTGAAAGATATGGCAATGAAGAAGAATAAAATCATGAAGTAGAAATGATTCAACATGAATATGAGAATCTTAAAAAATTGAAGCATGTTGATATTGAAAATAGCAAGCTCGAAGACACGCATAGAAAACTAAGAAGTGAATTGGGTAGTTATTAAAAGACAGTTGTAAGATCAAAGAAACAATTAGAAGACTTTCAAAAACTAAGAGAAGAAAAAATTTCCTTGAAAACTCTACTCGAAGAAGCAAGAAGAATAGCATAAGTAAAGAAGGTCCCAATGATAAAGAAAGACGAAGATTGTGAGAAACCTGAACAAGAAGTTGTCTCATTGAGGAAGAAATTAAGAAACTCTCAAGTGCCAAAAGAATTAACACATCTTGGATGCATGGGTGAAACTTCATACAAAGAAGATGCAAATAACAACAAGAAGGTTGAAGAAAATAAAGAGCTACATAGATAGTTGATGAGAAGTGGACCAGGATACCAGAAAGAAGGAATGATTACAAAAGAGATGAATATCCAAGAAGACCTCTTATTTTTGTTGGGAAATAATACCCTACATACTAACAAGCTAGGGCTAAACTTGCATGCAGATCATGACCTTAAAGAAATCACTTTTAACCTATCACCCCAAAACTCAAACCCCTTTTTTCACATACAATCATGGAAAGAACCTACTAACCTTTTTACTGATGTTTGGTGTAGATCCTCCGTTGTGCTTTTGTCTACTTGCCTACGCTGCTCCTTCCAAAGACAATCCTACAATCAAGACAAAACACTACGCATGCATGCTATTTTTCTATTTGAGGGTTAGAGATCAAGCATAAATCGAATAAATCATACAAAACTCACGCATTGGGACGGGAAAAGTATTTATTTATTAATCTCAAGATGAATCAACTTACAATAATGATAGAGATCGACCACCGCTCCTTGATCCTGATCTTGGGCTCCTTCTCTTCTTTGTCCTCCAACTGCTTTGCTTGAATTCTCCTTAATCTTGAGGAAAGGCTAAAGAGTTGGGACAAACGGATTCGGCAATTGGGAAGAGTTTCTTTGCTATAATTTTCCTCTTCCAAATAGTACCCCTACCCCTTCTTTTATAGGCTAGAAGGAGCTAGGGTTTTGGACGAACTCTCGGCCATGCATGGCCGGGAATTTCAGTTAACTGACCCATATCTTTTTGTCATGTCGGCAACTTTCCTGTTTTTATGCTTTGTTAGGTAAACGCGGGCTGTAGTGGGCCAGCCAGCGTTCCAACGCGTGCAGTAGTAGGCCTGCCAACATTCCAACGCATGCAATAGTAGTTTAGGGCGCGTTTTACTTGATTTAAGAGGATTTTCAAGAGTTTATTCAGCATGGATTTGGCAAGGAAGGGATATGAGTTGGCCTGATGCCAGGTAAACATGTGTGGTGCAATTTAGGGTTATAACACATGCCCCCTAATGTGTGAGGTTAGAAGAGCATCTGATGGCCGAAATACATTACCAATTATTTACCAATTTGTACTGATATGCTGAATGAGTGAGCCCAAGAATCAGGAGTCAGGAGGTGCTGTCTGCAAAAAATATCAAATGTCTCACCGAGGCGGGCATACCCATTCTCGGGATAAAATAGAACCATGGATACCAATCAAATACACTGTAGATCCATGTCAAACAACTATGAAGAGTAGCCGCGAATAATAC